>JAXQQM020087112.1:0-29924 GCA_034641835.2 Pinus albicaulis
ACTTCTCGTTTCCTTGGCTTTCTACTGCAATGCAGAGATATTGTTCCTCCGTTGCAATTACAACGGAATCTTCATATGCGACTCTTCAACGCAGGCCCACTACATGAATCGACCACGCCTCTTACGGTTCCAGTGTATCGAACAGTACCACACCCAACGTCTGCCTATTTAACATTGATTCTCCCATCAATAGCAGAGCCTCCACTTCGAGCTCTATCCCAATGTCAAACCCCTTTTCTTCCACATAGGGCTTTCTGCTCATCCTTCCTCAGTTAGTCCCAGCAATCAATACACGTAAATTTCGACCAGTTAATAATATAGGAACTCAGATATTCTTCATACGGAATTCGACCCTTACATTAAGCAGAGTATCATCTAAATTCCTACCACAGAATCTTATTTTTATACTTTATGCACAAGGACGCAAGGCATTCTCCATACAAAACTTAAACAACAAATGCACAATAATACTGAGACAAATTCCTCATTTATACAGTGACACTACTTACAACTTCTGGCTCGGCCAGATTTTCGATCAATTGGCCCTTCTGCAACCTATTCTTTGCAGAGTCTCCTACAATTCTACACAGCCCTATGCGGGTCTCTACTAATGCCTTCAAGGCTTACTTTTTTTTTTATACAACTACTACAAAAGAATCGATTCGGATTCTTCGATGACTCAACAAAACTCTGTAATTTCCTACAGTCTAAAATTAGACTAAAACCGAAACTGGCTATCCCTTCATGTGCCCACTAATCATTCAGGTAGTTACATTTTCTCTAGATTTAACTAAAAATTACTCAAATGAAATTATTCACAGGAAATTAAAACAAGAGACCCCCCTATGTTTATTTACATACAAAATATTGTCTTGGGCCTAATGCCCCTGCATTATGGAACAACTAGAACAGGAACAAGAACAGGAATTGAGAGAACCTCCTACCACCAGTGGTAGAACCAATAGGGAGGCATGACAAACACTGAGGGATGCAAAGGAGTTCATTGGAGCTCCCAAAATCGAGAAGTGGCAGTGTAGACAACCTGACAGCGACCAAGTGTGAAATTTTCAGATCTGAAAATTATTACTGCAGTGATTGATTTATTTCGCCTACTTATTAGATAAGTTATTTACAGATGCTTCAGTAAATTTTGAAATAAACACAGTTGCAGTACTTCACTCTAATCAAAATCAGAAGAACAGAAATAACACATATAGCACAATAGAAACAACCATATGAACAGAGTTATTTTGGACAATTGAAAACGGAAAAACCCAATGTGGGAAAACCAGTGCAACAGACGAGGGTTTGTATTTATCTTCAGCAATGAAAAGATCTTTTACAAAAGTCTTGGTGAGCAAAATAAAATAGCATACACCTGGTATGAATTTTCCGAACACTCCGGAAGTATTCTCGACACACGGGATGTACCCCTACACCCTCTGCATCATCCTGCGTAGCTTCTCTGCGCAATCCCTACCTGGACAGCGTAATTCTGCGTGGAGGGCTTGATGCAGTTGCTCAGTGCTGCCTTCCCTTCAACCTTCTGCATTCTTCTTCTCTATCTGCTAACTTCTCCCTCCTCCTTTAGCCTCTGCAATCCCGCCTCTACAAACTCACCCACTGAAATCGAATTCTCTTACTTCAAAATCGATTTCCTTCGGGTACTGAGAATGTGCCCGGCTTGATTTCCAAATGACCCTCAAGCCTCTTCTTATAGTCTTCTCGCTGATGAATCAACTGCCAAAATTATATCTTTAATCAATGGCTCAGATTAAAAGATGACTTGATCTTCGTTTTCTAAAAGATTCACACTCTGCTTTATTAATACCCTTTAATTATTTAATTTCCCTAAGTTTAGACTTAGGGTCCACATTAAAATAATTAATAATTTTAATAAAGCAAGATCCGAGAGGAATTTCCACAAACGATTTATGGTTTCTCTGGATAACTGTTGTCCAAGCCTCTCCACCAAATTAGAGACTTGGAACACTTCCCGATGTTATAACATCAGCACCAAGCATTGGTAGCACAGGTAGAAGAACCCTCAAGTTTTCAAAAAGCCGTACAACACCAAGTATGGGTGGATACCATGGTAGAACAGTACAGTTCTATCATGACAAATGATGTTCTGGAAGTTGTGCCTAGACCAGAGGATAGATCAGTGGTAGGATCAAGATGGATCTACAAGATCAAGTACATTGCAAATGGTAGTGTGGAGAAGTACAAGGCCAGGTTCGTAGCAAAGGGGTATGCACAGAAATAAGGAATTGACTATGAGGAGACCTTCGCCCCTGTAGCCAAATACACCTCCATCAGATCTGTTGTATCCCTAGCAGCTCAGATGGGATGGGAGATTCACCAAATGGATGTCAAGATAACATTCTTGAATGGGGTGATAGAAGAGGAGGTGTACCAAGAACAACCTGAAGGCTTCGAAATCCATGAGAAGAAATCTCATGTATGCAGACTAAAGAGAGCCTTGTATGGGCTCAAGCAGGCACTCAGAGCTTGGTCCGGTCGTTAGATTGATAGCTACTTGCAGCAGTCGGGATTCATTAAAAGTGATGCAGATCCCAATCTCTACTATTTGATGGTGGAGAATGAACCACTAATTTTGGTACTATATGTAGATGACTTGTTTCTTACGGGATCATCTAAGCTCATAAAGGAATGCAAGAAAAAGCTTGAAGCAGAATTCGACATGAAGGATTTCGGATTGATGCATTATTTTCTAGGGTTAGAAGTGTGGTAGAAGAATGGAGAGATCTTCCTAGGGCAAGTAAGATATGCCACAGAAATTCTGAAGAGGTTTAGAATGTAGGATTTCCGGTCCATGGCGACAGCTATGATAACCAAATGGAAGAATATAGATGCATCAGGGGACAAAGACGTGAACCCCACCTTGTACAGATAGCTCATTAGGTCACTCATGTATCTTGTCAACCCTAGGCCAGACATTTGTTTTGTTGTCAACAACCTTATTCACTTCATGCTAGAACCAAAAAGGGTACATTGGGCAGCAGCTAGGCACATTCTCATATATGTGCGCAGAATAGCCAGATAGGGTTAAAATACACCTGAGGAGTTGATGTCAGATTGAGCGAGTTCACAGATGCAGATTGGGCAGGAAGTTCAGCAGACCGAAAGAGTACATTCAGGTACTGTTTCAGTGTTGAATCAGGAATGATCTCTTGGTGCGGCAGGAAGCAAGATTTAATAGCACCAAGCTCAGCAGACGCTGAATATATGGTAGCCAACACAGCAACGTCCGAAGCCATGTGGCTTAGAAAACTTCTCGTGAGCTTGTTCAGGAAGAGGATGGAACCGACTAGTATTTACTGTGACAATCAGAGTTGTATCAAGCTCTCTGAGAATCCAGTGTTTCATGATCAGTCCAAACACATAGATATCAGATGTCATTTTATTAGAGACTATGTTCAACGCAGGGCAGTACAGTTGCATTATGTCCCCACAAGAGATCAGGTAGTAGATGTACTCACAAAGACTCTAGGAAGAGCTAAGTTCATTCAGTTCAGGAAGCAAATGGGTATGGTTGACAACCCATTTCAGTGGTAGATAGGTCCTCAGTTACAGCAGCAATCGATAACAAAGAGTTGCAATGCGGTAACAATTGGAAATAGTAAGCAGGGTTAGCAGCAGCAACGTAGTGTTGATGAGCAACAGTGTCAGACATCAACAGCGCAAAGCGAGATGTTGCAGAATCAGAACAGTACTTCAGATGGTTCTATTGCTAGAGCACATTCCTCGCTAAGAGGGAGTGTTGATTTTTGGTAGCATCGGATGTGCTACAAGTATCAAAATTTACAGGGAGGCTTAGGCACATGTATTCCAAAGAACCAAGAAAGTGCTTTTGAAAATTCTACTCGGATCATGTTTTATGAAAATAATTAATTATTTTTAAGGGGACCCTAAGTCTAAACTTAAAAAATTAAAATAATTAATGGATATTAATTAAAACAGAGTGTGAATCTTCTAGAGAAGACGACGATCAAGTCAATTTAATATTAGCCGTTAATTAATGATTTAATCTCGGTTGTTGAAGTCTCGAGGAGAAGATTATAAGGACTTAATGGGACATTTGGAAAACACATCGAGACGGAGAAAGAATCCATAGATCGAAATTCTTTAGTGAGCAGTGCTCAGGGAGAATATTGATTGAGAGGATTCTCATAAAGAGGGGTAGCGATAATTTCTAGGGGGAAGAGTTCCTGATCTGGAGAGTGCATAGCAGAGGAGGCAGTAGAAGCCACAAACGATTGTGCAAAGCCAGTGACGCATAGGCTACATTGGGACCGCATAGAGCTGCAAAGAAAGTTCTATTTTTTGTTGAGGAGACAACAGAGGGTCAGTTTCAGTTCCCAGAGGGTGCTTCCGAAGGCAGAAGATTCCAATTCCCAGCCAGCAGAGAGATCCAGAGCAGTGACAAAGAGCAGCTTCAGTTGTGACGCAAATACTGCATGGGTTACGCACTCAGTGCGCAAAGGCAGTGCATAACAACTTGTTTCAGGTGCAACTCAGTGTCGAATTCCCATAGCAGAGTGAGATATGTCTAGCGAGATTTTGCTTCTCAGATTTCTCAGTATGATTTTTTAGATTTGACAATCATAGATTTGTACTGATAAAATTACTGCATAATATACAAACTCTCAGTTGTTGCATCGGTCTTCACACATTGGATTTTTTCGGGGACAATTGTCCAAAAATAACGGTGTTAATGTGTCTATACTTGTGCTAGTATTGTTCCTTGCATTTTTTATTATGAAGACTGCAGTGTATTTTATTTTGATATTTACCATAGCATATGTTAAATAATTTGTTCAGTTAGACAAATCGAAGAAATTTAATTAGTTGCTGCAGTAAGATTCCGGATAACGAAATTTTCACACAATCATCTATCAAGGCACTTCATTTCACCCTCGCGACTCCATTTTAATCTTAATATGCAAAATCATAGAAAATGGACTATCATAAAAAAGAGATTGATCTTGGTCCTACGTTTGCAAAACTCACTAACCAAGAGATGCAGGAACTACAAAAGAAAGCAGATAAATATGCAGAATCTTATCAAAATGTATTGGAAGCTATGGGTATGGAACTCATGCTCGGGTTTTATAGGTCACAACGAGTGCAACTGGACATAATGAAGGGTTTCTAGAGGCGGATCCTAGTCACCTCTTTAACTTTTTTCCCCTAACCTATGCTTTCAATATTCTAACTGACCTAATCAATGACAAATGTTATAGTCAACCAGAAGGTCCCACAAAGGATAATCAATTGGATGACATTGAAGAAACCTCAAGTGTAAGCAAGAACGATGACAAATGTCAGTTATAGAGGTGGAAGACAATGGCAATATCTCTTTCGAGGATGATGAAGAGTTGGACCCTCTGAGCCTCCAAATCATGCAAAAAATAATGGATGAATATAGTAGGTCATGCAGAGGGTTAGAAAAGCAATGTAATTCTAATGAAGTATTCTTTCATTTGAACGAAGAAGAGGTAAAGCTTCATAAGATGAAATGTGAATATAAAGAACACCCTACTAATGCTCTCCTCCTTGAACCATATTTCGAAAATCACGTTACAAATACCTTAGCTATTGTGCTTCAAGAGAAGAGGGAAGAAGAGTCCTCTTGTTGGTCAACTAACCAAGATGAACATACCCTTGAACATACAGATGAGGAAGATGAGTCCTTGTTTGGTCTTCATGATGAATGGGATGGATTTTGAGAGCACGTGTGTAGAGGATGATGAGGCTATGGAAAGTAAAGTTAAGGCTGACTTTACCTCTCTCAAGGGTGTCACTCCTGACAACCCTCCTTTCGAGAACGTTGAGGGAGGTGATCCCATGAGCTCCTTGGAAGATAACATTGAAGATTATTTCTGCATCGAAAGGGATAAATCGAAAATTGTTGGGCCTAAATTTGATGGTGCTCCCATTTATGATACCGACAAAGAGGATGAGGTTGAGATTGGTATTCCTTTTCTCTCGAGCACTACTTGCGATGACAAATCCATCGATACCCTTGAGATGGAGGATTATTATTTTCCTTTGCATGAGGAGCGACAATTGGGAGTAGTTGATTCTCCTTTTAGGGAAGACTCAATCTTTGGTACTGATAACGATGAAATTGATAAGATTCCCACCTATCTTCCTTATGATTCTATATCTGAATTACTTGAGCCTTTAGATCATGGTTTGGAGGAAGGAATACCTACTGAATATAATGTTTCATTTTCCCCTTTTTCTTTTCCTCTTGTGCATCATCTTGATTCTCCCACAAGTGATTCTCTTACCTCCCGAATCCAATGCGACCATTACCTTGAGCAACCGAGTTGTTGCACTCCTTTCACTCACCTTTCATTTCCCTCTCATCACAAACACATGGCATCTACAAAGGATAATATTAGGAGCATCTATAGGGAGTTCTTGAGAGTGATTATTCATTCCACCATTTTGTACATGGAGAGAAAGCCTGACACTTCTAGATAGACTTATTTTCCTAGAGCTTCCTATTATCTCGAAGGCGGATCATGTTCTCCTACCTCCCACCCATTTCATTCTCCATGTGACTACGACCACATTCATTATAAGATTTGCTACATGACTAATCATAATGACAGGCATATGTATATTGGTATCGATATACATAATATGTTGGTTGCATTGGCTTTATGATTACACTTAGTGGCGAGACATATATATATGCATGTTAGAGTAGGATGCATTGCATAATGATTTTTGCATTAGAACTAACCGGATGTGATATTTCTCATGATAGATTAGATTAAATATGCATGTTTTATATCTTGTCAGTTTTATGGGCTAACATTAAGAATGGGTGATCATTAGACACCGTGAAACGCATGCTCCCTTGTGGCTATTGTCTTTAACATGTGCAGATAACAGGTCTACGGTGACGAAGAGATCGCTGCAATTCTCATGACCTCCCATTCGAGTAGCCTCATCCACTTCTTCGAGAGATCACGTCCTAGTTGAGGCCGAGTGTTACCCACCATTTCGTGGGTGATATCCACAAGAGAAATTTTTTCCTAGAAGATGTACCTTAGTCGATAGCCAACAGACCCTTGCAGCCTCCTACCTGTATTGATTGTATGTTTGAAGATGGGCCTACCGAATCTAAAGGTATGTATTGTCACTCGGTAATTGAGTATTGGGTTTACTTATCATAGATACTTATGGGTATGGATTGATACGGGGACTTCGCAGAAAGAGTGGGGTTAGTTTGTGATCTTGTCTCCTTAACCTCTTTTGGATGTTACCTTTGGAGCTTAGTCCTATGAGATCTCTTTTATTGACCATTTGGTTTTAGAGTGGTACTACTTGGGAAACCCCGACTTTGGGTGTGTGGTCGCACTCCCCTATCCGCATATATTACTCCCTTTCCACTCACTATATCCCCATTCATCATTTATCCCACCTGGGTCCACATTGACATTTTGGGTCCACAAAAGGCCAACCTCCCTATCGCCTTGCCCCCACCTTGGGTCAGGCCTGGAACGATGCCCCGGAGGTTAATGCAGCTAAAAGAAAAAGAAAAAGCATAATTGGCCACATTTAACAGGAAATTGTACCACAAAATGCAAAACATGGTCGGGACAAAAATAACTAGCACGTGGGCAAATACCAAAGCATGAGCTCTGTCCCTTACCCATGGCCATCATCTTGGTTCCATAGGCCCTAAATGAGCCCCATTTATCATACAAGAGCCCATGATTGTCCCAAACCCCTGGAGGGCAATGAACCACCCTTCCTTAAATCAGTAATCACTGTTATATCTGACATATCATGATCTTGTCCTTGAGCCCCGAGCAGTAAATTAAAGAAAATTCATAAAAGCAAATGTCACATAAATAAGGGTGGAAAAATCAAGGTCAGGACACCTCATGTACCACAACTGCTCCCTCCTACACATTATATACCCTGGTGTGGGCTCCCCCTTATCTAGTTGCCCCTATGCCCCGATATATGGCCCAGGATTGCCCCTCTCATTCCCTACTTCGTCTCACTTATTTATCATTTGCCACCCCCATTCAAAGGATGTACCTTGGACCTACTATCCCCTTTAAGAGCTGAAACCACTTAATAAGGTACTTGGCTAACCCCCTTTAGAGTATGGAGACACTAGCATACACCAAAGCCCACTACAAAAGGACATGCCAGTAGGAAGTGCCCATTTTGTCATCCATGGTTTGTAAACTCTATTACACGATTATTGCAATGACTGGTTGTACTAGAAGCCTAGGGGGCACATTGGATCTTATGGAGGACTACAGGTAGTTTCCATTTGGGTTTGGTCTCCCTATATGGAATCTTAACCCCTGAGGGCTACATTCGCACACATAGGGTGTGTATCGAGAAATATGGGCCTCCAAAACAGAAGACAACACTTCATGGACCCCTCAGATGTTCAGGGATTACTAGAGATCCACTCTTGGATGAGGAAGATCCGTCATGCCCAACCAACCACACAAGTACACCACACACTTGGAGAGTGCCCCAAGGCTTGTACGAGGACCCGATAATACTTATGACAACATCTAAGCTTTCACAGAGCATCTACAGGGATCTCCAATCCATTTGGAGACCATGGGATCATTTATGTGCCCCCATAACCACTGGGAGCACCACAGGTCTACTACTTGGAGAACAAGGGGCCACCCCCTTGTCCATTATATTCCAAGGTATTTATTCCTCATCATGGCACTTCAGGATTTTACTAGGCCTCTTGGAAGACCCTACGACATGTACACATCATTATTTGACGCTTATGTGGCCCATTTTTACACCTATGAGCTAAATTGGCGGCCTTGTCACCAATAGGGGTGTTATTTTCACATTATTTTCTTATTAGAGCTATTAGGGACTTTAGGCTAATTCGAGCTCCCTAGGAGCCCATATATTGATGTTAGCTCCATTCATTTTGATCATCGCACTTTGGACTGGATATCTTTCTCATAGAGAATTTCGTGCTTATTCCTTGGAAGAATTTTTTTTTGGAAATGGATGAATTTTGATGTATGGATTTGGGCTATTTCTCTTGTCTTGGAGATTTATTATTGCAAACGAGTTGCTGATTGGATATACTCTATGGCATTGTAAGTGATTTTTTATGTAATTATTCTTGTTGTTGCATACTAATGATTTACGCTATAACTAGGGCTAGCTGTTGCATGAATATAATGTGAAATTGAGCATGTTTTAGCAAATTTTAATGTACCGGCCAATGTGTGAGTTTAGACATAAACTACAATGCGGGTACTTTATTTAATGAGTGAGTTAAAAAATAGAAAGTGAGAATTAAATGCACATTTATCTTCATCCCTTGATCTAAATGAATCTGAGCCATTAAATCTTAGGGTCGCCCAAAAGTCATTTAGGGAAACAAAAGGGGGAAAAGAAAAGGGGGACTGTATTCATTCATTCTTCATGAGCAAATTAGAGAAAGGAAGCTGAGGGTTGGAGAAAAGTTATGAAAGAGAAATTTGTTCAAGCAAGCTGAAAGATTGATTTCTAGGCAAAGCTGGGCACAAAACTCAAGCATAGAAAATAGCAGAAGGCACAATACGAACATCATTTAATGTTGTGAGTTGCATGCAGTTCCAGAGAAGTTTTTGAGAAAAAAAAAATCATATAGTTCGTATGGAATCCATACTGTACAGTCTACGTCCTAACAGTACATTTTCAGCTTCAAGTGGGCATAGAAATCAACACAAAGTGGGCATGATTTTTAAGTAGTTTTGTTGTTTTGTTTTGTCTGCAAATATATTTTTCCTCAACTTGAAAGATAAATAAATTTGAAGAGCTCTCTAACAGGTTTTTCCCCGGAGAAGAATGAAGGGGTTTTGCCTGGGTCTAAGTTGACTAAAAATCTGTGTATTTTTTTATGTGTTGCTGGTATGTTTATGTCCATATTTATTTCAGCATGTGTTGACAATCTCATGTTTTAATCTGAAAATTTCATTTCCAGAATTCTATATGTTGAATGTAAATTTATGGGAAAGGGCATTTAACTGAATGGAAGCGATAAAGTTTTGGGATTGCAGAAAACTTTTTAGTCATCAAATTTCAACATGATATCATGACTATAGGCTGAAACATTGCAATTTGAACAGCAGACAGTGGTTTGGGACAGCAAACAGTCGTTTGGACAACAAACTGAATTTTTGGACAACAAATTGATAGGTTCAAACAGCGATGTGAAATTTCACACAGACTGAACTTTTGGGACGGCTAGGTGCACTGGAAAGTTCCTTTCTCCATTTTCTTGGTTTTGTAAATTTTGGGCAGCAATCATGGCCATGTTCTTAAGGATAGAGGACAGACTGGATGGGATATCCAACTATGTCGTTTGGAAAGACAAAATTCAGACAATGTTTTAGGAGGCAGCAGTTTGGGACATAGTGCAGCAAAAGGTTGTACCTCCCACTGTTGTAGATGAACTTGCTGAATTCACAAAAAATAATGTAAAGGAAAAAAGGATTTTGATGGACAGTTTGAAGGATCATGTGGCTCCTCAGGTGAGAGGAAACACATGCATATCAAATGTGGACAGCTCTAACCACTCTATATCAAAGAATCAATGAGAGCAGGAAGATGGTACTCAAAAGAACAAATGAAGAACATCAGGATGACAAAGGCTGAGAGTGTAGTTTATTATCTTGGCAAACTCAAACAGGTACGTTATGATTTGACTACTATTGGTGAGGCATTTGCACCCACAGAGTTAGTCAGGATAGTCGTAGCAGGACTTCCTAAGTCTCGGGAGGTCTTTGGAGATATTTTTACCTCTAGGGAGAAAGAATCTTCCCAATTGGGACAGATTCTGGGATGATTGTGTGCAGCGTGAGATATAGAAGACTGGCAATGGCGGGGTGAAGATAGCGGATGAAGAGGATGTAGCCTTGATAGCTAGGGGGAAGAACAAAAGGAAGGCCAAGAAAGGAACCTCATCAGATGGGGCTAAAGGAAAGGAGAAGAAGAAGAAG
The DNA here is from genome assembly GCA_034641835.2 of Pinus albicaulis. Classification (NCBI taxonomy): domain Eukaryota; kingdom Viridiplantae; phylum Streptophyta; class Pinopsida; order Pinales; family Pinaceae; genus Pinus; species Pinus albicaulis. The sequence goes on from JAXQQM020087112.1 coordinate 11,034, forward strand.
AAAGATACAGATATGTCTAAAGTCAAATGTTGGGCAAGTCAGAAGATGGGACACTATGCTACTACATGTCCTGAGAGGTAAAACAAGGGGAAGAAGGGTACTACAACTTCAATAGAGATGGAGCAGTTTGCTTCACAGTTTGACAGGAGCTTTGCATTTATTACTTCTACATCTAGTAGGAGTACATCATATGATGTGTGGTGCATAGACAGCGAGGCTTCCCGCCAAATGACAGGGGCACGGGAGTTATTTTCAAAGCTTGCAGAGAGGGAACTTGATATTGAGATTGTACTAGGAGATGACCACATAGTGAGAGTTGTTGGTGTGGGGACTGTGACCTTTGAGAGGGAGTCTTTGCCTCCTTTGAAGATCATGGATGTTTTTTATGCTCCGGGGATGAAGAAGAACTTGACTTCAGTGTCTGCTATGGAGGAGAAGGGGTTTAATGTCAGGACAGGTATCGATGCATCCCAAGGGAGCTTCCATCACTTTGGCCAAAGTGATTGGAGTCCGCTTTGGGAAACTATACAGGTTCATATTTCAGCTGGCAGGAGCATTGGTGAATAACAAATCTGATAGCACTGACACTAGTACCACCAGCAGTAGAGACTTGTGCGAGTTATGGCACCGGAGGATGGCTCATATGCATCATGGAGCTTTAAGAGTTCTGGGGGAGATCACTACTGGAGTTCCTGATTTTAGTATCTAGCATTATGAGGTCTACATAGAGTGTGCTTTGGGTAAGTACACCAAGTTACCATTCCCAACGACCGACAACAGATCTACAGGTATACTAGATTTGATTCATACTGATGTTAGTGGTTGTATGTCTCACGTGTCCTTGGGTGGTTAGGAGTATTATGTTAGATTCATTGATGACTACTCTAGGAGGACTTGGATATATTTCCTGAAGACCAAGGATGAGGTCTTCAGACGCTTTAAAGAGTTCAAAACTCTTGTGGAAAAGCAAAAAGGTAGGAAGATTCGGGTCTTGAGGTCACATAATGGTGGTGAGTACACTGATGATAGGTTTTCAGACTTTTGTGCACAAGAGGGCATTAAGAGAGAGTTCACGGTTCCTTACAATCCCCAGCAAAATGAGGTGTTTGAAAGGAAGAACCGAGCTATTGTTGGGGCTGCTAGAGCTATGATTCATGTTCAGGGATTGCCTTTGTTTTTGTGGGCTGAGGCCTGCAATACTGTTGTTTATCCTCAGAACAGGAGTCCTCACAGAGTATTAGGGAATATGACTCCGGAGGAGGGTTTCACTGGAGAGAAGACTCGTGGGAAATCTTCGTATCTTTGGATGTCTCACATATTCTTATATCCCCAAGGAGCAGAGGACGAAGCTAGAACCCATGGCAGAGAAGGGTATCCTTATGGGTTACGGCAAAACTTCGAAGGCCTATCGGATCTTCATTCCTTCTAAACAGAGACTGGTGATTAGGAGGGATGTGAAGTTCAAGAAGGAAAGGGCCTATCAGAGATCACGAGAGTATGATGAGAGAGAGTCACAGATTTCTCCTCAGCAGGGAGGTCACGTATAGGGAGCAGGACCTCAAGGTTCTGGATCAACTGGTACATGAGGTACTTCAGTGTCAGTCACATCTGGGGCACTAGTGGTGAGTTCACCGAGCACTTCTTTAGGGAGTCCAATAGTACAGAGTTCATATGGCACTTTAGTTGACACAGGCACAGGTTCTTCGAGGACAAGTGTTGGTACAGGCACACCAGGGTCAGTTGGCAGACCTTTTGGTTCACCAAACTGGGGGGGCAGAGAATGAGGTTCCCTATGAGGAAACTTCTTTAGGGAAGAGAAGGCCCAAGCGGCTTCAAGACACCTTGAAGGAAGATGAGTCCATTGGTCCTTCGAAGAGGGTGAACAGAGAGAGCATGCCACCTGAGCGGTTTTGCAATTATGTAGCCTAGGCTACCAGCGTTGTTGACTCTGAGCCTACTAGCTATGACGAGGCTGCCAGCCATGAGGTATGGAGAGAGGCTATGGTGGAGGAGTATGCCTCTATCATTAAGAACAATGTCTGGGAGGTGGTGCATAGGCCCGAGGGAAAATCAGTTGTGACTTCCAGGTGGCTCTACAAGATCAAGCATGTTGCGGATGGCGGCATTGAGAAGTTCAAGGTAAGGTTTGTGGCTATAGGGTTCTCACAGATAGAGGGAGTTGACTATGATGAAACCTTCGCTCCCATAGCTTGGTACACTTCTATCTGATCCCTTATTTCTATTGCTGCAGAAATAGGTTGGAAGATCCATCAGATGGATGTGAAGACTGCATTTTTGAACGGATTTATAGAGGAGGTGTATGTTGAGCATCCACAGGGCTTTGAGGTACTTGGGCAGGAGACCCATGTACGTTGGTTGAGGCGAGCACTCTACGGACTTAAGCAACCTCCGAGAGCTTGGTATTTGAGGATTGATACTTACTTGCAGCAGATGGGTTTCACGAAGAGTGATGCAAATCCGAACCTATACTACATTGTTGTAGGGGATGATCCACTCATTCTTGTGCTATATGTTGATGACTTGTTCATTACTGGGGCGGAGAGACTAATTAGTTGTTGCAAGGAGGATCTTGCTATGGAGTTTGAGATGAAGGACATTGGGTTGATGCATTACTTTTTTGGGCTTAAGGTGTGGCAGGAGGGGGAGCATATCTTTCTGGGCCAGGGACAATATGTTGTGGACATGTTGAGCAGATTTTACATGGCAAACTGTAGACCCATGTCTACACCTATGATCACCAACTGGAAGAAGCTTCATGCTTCAGATTCTAGTTTGGTGGATCCCACATTGTATAGGCAACTTATTGGGACCTTGATGTATCTGGTCAACACTAGGCCAGATATATGCTTTGCAGCTACCCAGTGCACCCTCCTAGGCTCAGCCATGATCTTGCTAGGCCGGGGAGATGGAGTGAGGTTAGCAAGTTACACAGATTCAGATTGGGCAAGGTGTGCTTCTGACAGGAAAAGTACTTCAGGGTGTTGCTTCTGATTAGGTTCGGCAATTGTGTCGTGGTTCAGTCAAAAGAAAAAGTCAGTTGCTTTGAGCTTTCTGACACTGAGTATATGGCCGCTAGTCATGCTAGTTGTGAGGCCATTTGGCTTTGCAAGTTGTTGTATGGCCTATTTGATCAGGAGTTGAGACCGACAGTTATTGACTGTGATACTTGGAGTTGCATTAAACTCACAGAGAATCCAGTGTTTCATGACAGGTCAAAACGCATTGGCATCAGATATCATTTCATCAGGGACTATGTTCAGAAGGGGGGCAATGGAGCTAGAGTATATATCGACAGAAGAGCAGGTGGCTGATGTTCTCACGAAGTCCTTGCCAAGTGACAAGCATGTCCATTTCAAGAACAAGATGGGTGTGGTGAGAAACACTTTCTTCGGTAAGAGGAAGTGTTGATTTTTAATGTACCTTGGACAAGTGGTTTCCCATGGGTTAGTCTCTACCTAGGGAAAAGTGTCCAAAATAATTATTTTCCTAAGTGTGACTTTATAAAGTGAAAGTGACTTTATAAGTGGTAAAGTCAACGTTAAATTATAAAGTGAAAGTTACTTTATAAGTGGTAAAGTCAATGTTAAATTATAAAGTGAGAAGTGACTTTAGACATAAAGTACAATGTAGGTACTTTATTTAATGGGTGAGTTAAAAAATAGAAAGTGAGAATTAAATGCACATTTATTCTCATATTTTGATCTAAATGAACCTAAGCCATTAGATTTTAGGGATGCCCAAAATTCATTTAGGGAAACAAAGGCAGGAAAAGAAAAGGGAGACTGCATTCATTCATTCATTCTTCATGAGGAGAATGGAGAAAAAAGGTTGAGAGGTGGAGAAAAGCTCTGAAAGAGAAATTTGTTGCAGCAAGCTAAAAGAGTGATTTCTGGGCAAAGATGGGCACGAAAATCAAGGCATAGAAGACAGCAGAAGGTACAGTATGAACAACATTTAATGTTGTGATCTGCACACAGTTCAAGAGAAGTTTTTGAGAAAAAAAAAAAAAAACAGCAGTACAAAAAACCTTACAGATCGTATGGAATCCGTACAATACATTATGCATCCATACAATACATTTTCAGTTTCAAGTGGGCAAAGAAATCGAGGCAAAGTGGGCATGGTTTTCAAGGAGTTTTGGGCTGAAGAAATAAGTTGTATTTTGCTGTTTTGTTTTGTCTGCAAATGTATTTTTACTGAACTTGGAAGATAAATAAATTGATGGAGTTTTGCCTGGGTCTAAGTTGACCAAAAATCTGTGTAATTTTTTATGTGTTGCTGGTCTGTTTATGTCCATATTTATTTTCAGCATGTGTTGACAGTCCCATGTGTTTCAATCTGAAAATTTCATTTCCCGAATTCTATATGTTGAATGTAAGTTTATGGAAAATGGCATTTAACCAAATGGAAATGATAAGGTGAAATTAAAACCGGGTTGGGATTGCAGGAAACTTTTTAGTCATCAAATTTCAACAGCAAATCTAAGACAACCATAATACTCGCTCTCAAGTTATGCTTCAAGAACCAAGCATTTTAAAGAAGATGGGCATGCTATGCAGCTATAGCCCCATGTATTTTGTTATTAATAATAGTTAATTGCTGTTTATCTATGGTCATGAATTAATCATTAAGTAGACAGGAATATAATCTTCAATTAGATAAATAATTGTCTAATTACCGCATAAAGGTAACTTGGACCAGAAGTTATGGTTTGAGTGGAAAGTAGCTTTAATTTATGTAGTCAGCATTAGAAGGTTCTAGAGAAAGCAACGTCCTCTATCACTCTATATTGAATGTAAGAGGCATGTTTTGAATTCTTCTTAATATCATTATCAGCTGGAGGACATGTGGAGTTTATCCTTCCATGTAGATTCTTGTACAGTGGATCCCTACCTTAAGCGTATTTCAACTGAATGCCAGTTTTGGCGCACCTTCAAGCATTTGCTTTGGCTATATGGATTTTAATCTCTCAATTTCTCATGTTCAAAAATATTTAATACTGCATCTTATTTTACCGATTATAAATGGAATGTGAAAGCAGTGAAATCACATATGGTTTACTACAATTGGCATAACATAAAACGATACACAACTATCACTCTCTCATGGATGTGCATAGTGAGATCAGCGTAAAATTGAACATAAATTTTAATCTGCCAGTATAGTGCTAACTTCAACACAAAATCCATTTTTAAATATTAAATCCTCAAGCTATGTATATATATAGTACAATGAGACATTCCTAATTTACTTGAACTTCTCACTAACCAAATTTTGAAGTTGGTTAAGGTTTCATCATAATAATTTAAAATATTACAAAGAAAGCATTACCCAAGAAAGATGATATCAACTAACATGCTAGATGTACAAAACAAATATTTGATTCGAAAAATCTGACGAATTTATACACCATACATACCTCAGTAAGCTCAGAAAGGTGGTGAGACCGAAATTCATTGATTGTAGCTGCAATTTCCGATGCAGGTAGCTTGGCCTGGAAATAAAATATGCAAATAAATATAATTAGTATAAACTCAACAGCCTTAAACCAAAATTAACAATTTCATTACAACATCCAACATAAATTTAATCCCTTCAGATGGATACTGGATCTTGACATACAATTAGTGAAACTTATGAAAAAACACTTCTAAACAATCTTGTATTAGTAAATAAAACAAAACAGATTACAGTAAAATCAATATAATCAAAAAAGTGATCTACATGCACTTATATACTAACAAATCAAACTAAACATGCCAACAATGGTTTCTCTAATTATATGTCACATCTTCAACACGTAATGGACACTCATGACCACAATTCCCAATTTGTGTTTGTGTTTTAGATGTGGATAAGCATGCACCAATAGTGGTATTACAGAATAAGTCCTTATCAAGGATAATGATGTCTCCAAGAACAGGATGGTTCTTCCAGCTGAAGAATTTGCATCATTCACCAATTATTACATGTACAAATATGTACTTATATGTCGGATGAGCATACAATCTTGTGTTGCCTCACTGATACATGTATTAGTTGGAAAAGGAAACCAAGTAATATTGCCTATAATTATAATTATTATTAACAATAGATTGAGATTATAGCAAATAAAGGTGAGCCAAACCTGGCTCACAGTTAAATATCCAGATGACTTGGAATATAAAGTAATCCATTGAGGATAACATATTGAATAATGTATGAATGAATGATATGGTTCGATTATAAATGAGTGCCCTGTTGTACAAAATTGTAGAAAATTCTATTTCCCACCCCGGTTTTCAGTTTTCACCTTATTACTCCAAAATAATTAAATGCCCTTTCCCATATCCATACATTTAATAACTGGAAAATAAATTTTGCTGAAAACACAAATTCTGGAAATTTTTTTCAGAATGCTGTAAATGCAGAAATAAAATAACAGCAGTAACAAACAGTCATTCAACACATCATAACTCAGTATTTTTGGTCAAGGTGACCCTGGAAAAACCCCCTACAACTCTTGGGGAAAACCAGTTTGAGAGCTCCTTATTTCTGAAAAATGCTTTTTTACAGAGAGAGAAATATTCAGAAAAAATCAGCAAGTAAACTTTTACAACTTATCTCTTTCCGTGCTTAACCACCGCCTCGGAAAACGTGCAGACAGTAAAACTGAACCAGCAATAAATGCTGTGCGTATTTCCTTGAAAAACATGCCCAGAAATTACAGCATTAATTTCTACTGTACGGCCTCCTCTTTTTGCGTGCAGAACAACAATAAATGCTGCTGTACGGCCTCCTTGGAATGCGTGCAGCTGTATTAAATGCTGCTGTACGAAAATCTGCCTCGATTTTTGTGCCAGCAATCAGCTACAGGCTGTACGGCCTGTCTAGAAAAGCGTGCAGCAAAAAAACAACAACTTCTCCCTCGAAATCTGTGCCCAGAAAATGGTACGGCTGCCTTGGAAAACGTGCCACAAGCTGCTGTACGGATTCTGCCTTGGAAATCATGCCAAATCTGCCTTGAACTGTGTGCAAACTCTGCTGTACGGTCTTGCTGAAATATGGCCTTGGAATGTGTGCCAAACTGCTGCCTCCTTCTCCTCACTGCTCATAAATCTCCCTTGCTCTCTTGCTCTCCTTCTCCCAATCTGCTCATGAAAGAATGAATGACCTTTTCCTCCTTTTCCTCCTTTAACCTAACCCTAAGTGACTTTTGGGGAATCCCTAAATCCAATGGCTGAGATAGATTGAGATCTAGGGCCGAGATTAAATGCTCATTTAAATCTCACTTTCTATTTTTTAATTCACCCCACTTTAATAAAGACCCACTTAGTCATTTATTTCCAAAGTCACTTTTCCTTTCTAATTTTACATTGACTTTATTAAAGTCACTTTAAAATTAGACTTTAGTAACTTTATCACTTAAAGTCACTTTTAAATTAGATTGGACTTTATAACTTTATAAAGTCACTTTAGTAACTTTATCACTTAAAGTCACTTTTAAATTAGATTTGACTTTATAACTTTATAAAGTCACTTTAGGAGAAAAATTAAATTCTTTTGGACATTTTTCCCTAGGCCAAAGATCAAAGCCTTAGGGAACCACTTGGCCCTAAGACCACCAACACTCCCCTCTTACCGAGGAAGGTGTTCCTCACTGCACCATCTTGTTCCTCGGCGAGACATGAAGCCGTCTGCTGCAAGGCTTTCGGTAAGAACATTCCGCAACCTCGCTCACTGCTGGGAATATACCGTTTGCCACTCCTTTCCGAACATAGTTCCCCGATGAAGTGATATTTCTGATCCCGACATGCTTTGGGACCGTCATGAACATCGGATTCTCCGTGAGTTGAATGCAACTCGATTATCAAGAAGAAATCACCGAAGGTTCCAACTACCGACCAACAAGCCAAACAACATTCTGCGAAGCGTATGGCCTCACAACCAGCTGCATCGGTCGCTTACATACTGCCTGGCCGAACTCAATGCCATCGACCGTCGCTTTCAGCTGAACCATGACACCACTGCCGAACCCAACCCAAAACAGCACCCTGAAGTGCTCTTCCTATCAGAAGCACAACCTGCCCAATCAGAATCAGTGTAACCTGCCAATCTCACTCCATCCTCCTGCCTGTAGTCCAGACCATAATCCACTGTCCCCTGCAAGTACCGCAAAATGTGTTTTGCAGCCACCCAGTGAACCTTCCTAGGCTCACACATAAACCGACTCATCGTGTTGACTGCAAAACAAATATCTGGTCTAGTGTTGACCAAATACATCAAGGAACCAATCAGCTGTCTGTACAACGTGGGATCCACCAACTCGGAATCCGAAGCATGAAGCTTCTTCCAGTTGGTGATCATCGGTGTCGACATGGGTCTACAATCCTCCATGTGGAATCTGCCAAGGATGTCCACAATATACTTCCCCTGTCCCAGGAAGAAATGCCCCTCCTCCCGCCACACCTCCAAACCCAAAAAGTAATGCATCAAGCCGATGTCCTTCATCTCAAACTCCGCCGCAAGATCTCTCTTGCAGTGCTCTATGAGTCTCTCTGCACCCGTAATGACCAAGTCATCCACATACAGCACCAGAACGAGAGGCTCCTCACCTATCACAATATAGTAAAGGTTCGGATCTGCCTCACTCTTTGTGAAACCCATCTTCTGCAAGTAAGTATCTATCCTGGAGTACCAAGCTCTGGGAGCTTGCTTCAGGCCATAAAGGGCCTTCTTCAGTCTGCACACATGGGACTCCTTCCCATGCACCTCAAATCCCTATGGCTGCTCAATGTACACCTCCTCCTGTATGAAGCCATTGAGAAATGCGGTCTTCACATCCATCTGGTGGATCTTCCAACCCATCTCTGCTGCTATCGATATAATGGAGCGGATCGAAGTATATCGAGCCACGGGAGCGAAGGTCTCCTCACAATCAACTCCCTCTACCTGGGAGAACCCTCTAGCCACAAACCTCGCTTTGAATTTCTCAATGCTGCCATCTGCAGCATGCTTTACCTTGTAAAGCCATCTGGAAGTAACCACGGATTTTCCCTCAGGCCTCGGCACCACCTCCCAAACATCATTCTTCATGATAGAAGAATACTCCTCCTCCATGGCCTCTCTCCAGACCTGCTGGCTAGCTGCCTCCTCATAGCTAGAAGGCTCAGAGTCAAGGATGCTGGTAGCCATTGCCATATAGCTACAAAACCTCTCAGGTGGTCTGCTCTCTCTGACCGGCCTCTTAGGCTCAGCAACAGATGTGGCATCTCTCAAGGTGTCCCGAAGCCACTTGGGCTTCCTCTTCCCTGAGCACACTTCTCCTCACGAGAATAAAACTCTCCTTCCTCAACATCAGAGCTCGAACCTCGACCGTCTCGTCCGTCGTCCTCCTCGCTCGCACCGAACTCGTACGTCAGTACCGTGTGAATCGCTCCATCAAAGGGACTCGTTGAACCGCTTCCGTGGACCGCTTCTCGCGTGTCGCCCATAGCTCCACCTCCTCGACTCGCGAGCTACTCCCCATCGACGGACTCCGATCGCTACAGAGTGTACCTCCGGATCCTCCTGATCCCTGCCCACTGGATCCCTGCGACTGACTCAACTGCTGCTGAGGGTCTGGCTGATCCAGATACTCGAACTCCCGTGACCTCCCTAAAGGCCCTATCCTCCTCGAACTTCACATCCCGCCCGACAACAACTTTCCTCTCGTGCGGGAATGTAAATCCGAAAGGCCTTTGAGGTCTCACCGTAGCCCACAAAGATACCCTTCTCTCGCGTGGGCTCTAGTTTGGTCCTCTTCTCCTTGGGTATGTAGGAGTATGTGATACACCCAAAGATACGAAGATGACCAATATCAGGGCTTCTTCCCGTAAAAAGCCTCCTCTCGGGAGTCATGTGCCCCCAAGGCACGATGCGGACTCTGTTCTGCAAATAAACAATCGTGTTGCGGTGCCTCCGCCCACAAAAAACAATGGCAACCCTGATCATGTAACTTGGCTTTGGCAGCTCCCTCCGATGGATCTCGTTCTTCCTCTCCGCAACCCCGTTCTGCCGGGGGTTGTAAGGAACAGATGAACTCCCTCTTAATGCCCGCCTCCGCACAATAGTCAACAAACTCTCCAAGGGTGTACTCTCCTCCATTGTCCGACCCTCGTGGACTTGATCTTCCGACTCGTCCGTGTCTCCACAAGAGCTCCGAACTCCTCGAAACCGCTTGAAGACCTCACTCTTGGTCTTCAAGAAATAAATCCAGTCCTCCCCGGAGTGATCATCATTGAATAAAACATAGTACTCATATCCACTCAAGGAAACATGAGACATCCGACCGCTCACATCGGAATGAATCAAATCAAGTATCCTAGTCGCTCTGTCGTCATTGTTGGGAAAAGGGGATTTGGCAAACTTGCTCATCGCACATCCTCTCGCAAGTATAAAAGTGATCAATATCGAAATCGGCACACCCGTAGTGATCTCCTCGCAAAGTCCTCAAGGCTCCATGATACATATGCCCCATCCCTGCAGTGCCAAATCTCACATAGCTTAGAACCGCTAGCTCGCCGTGTCTGCTACCGCTAAATGCCAAAAGGGGGCTGAAATGCAAACTTGTACACCTTTGCATGGCGTACACCTATCACTCTAGCCGAATCAGCAGGAGCGCCCCCGGGATACATCGAGACTCCGTCCACCCCCGAACGATATCTCATATCCTCTCGTCCTCCAAAGCCGAGACGGATATGAGGTTCTTCCTCATCCTTGGCACATAAAGAACACTCGACACCTTTCAAGGGAGGTTTAGACTCCTCTCGAAATCTCGGTGTTCCCACACCGATCGCTCTAACAACTCTGTCATCACCGAGTACTACCTCTATATCGCGTGCCACTCTCCGAAAGCTCGAGAAGTACTCACGGACTCCCCGTCATATGACGTGAAGCCCCACCGTCCACATACCGGATACCCGAAGATGCTCCGAACCTCTCGTGGCGGGTAATCCCGCACTAGAGGACTCACACGCAATGAACCCAAAACTCCCCGGTCAAAGCAATTTGCAAAGTCCTCAACCTCTCGCCGATGCCGCCATGCTCTGGTTCTTCCCCTTCTTCTTTCTTCTTCTCCCGGGACACACAACCGTATAGTGTCCCATCTTCCCGACAATTCCAACACTTCACCTTGGAATAGTCCTTCCGTGTGTTACCTTGTTTACCTTTACCTTTGCCTTTGCCCCCACCATTGCTTGTGGAAGCCTCGCTTCTTGCCTTTGCCTTTCTTGCCTCCCCGCCAACAAGTGCTACATCCTCATCCCCGCTTCAACCGGCTTGGCTGCCCCAAGCCGACCTTTCTCGATCTCTGTCTGAATGCAATCATCCCAAAATCTCTCCCATGTGGGAAGGGTCTCACGTGCACAAACCCCATCAACAAAGTTCATCCATGAACTCGGGGAGGCCATTCATCGCTATCCGCACCAATTCAAAGTGGGTTGAACGACCTCTTCAATTGCTCGCCAACTCATCTTTTCACATTAGTAATCTTTGCGAGATATCCAGCTGCACTATCAGTCTTACCCATCTTAATGGTTTTCAGCTTCTTCTTCAGGACCATTTTCCGGTTCTTGTTGGTACTCTGGTAGAGATTGGACAATGCTGTCCACATCTCATGAGCATTTCTCTTTCCTCTCACATGAGGAATGCAATGGTCTTTGATTCCGTCTAGAATCAGTCTCTTACCCTTGTTGTTCTTCCTATTATATGCCGCCAACCGAGTAGCATCGTAGGCACATTAACAGAGCCGCTGTGTGGTATGAACCGTGATATCCCGGACTTCTGCCTCCTCAAAGATACTCTACATTCTCTCCTTCCAAACGCTCGTAATTGGTATGCCCATCCAACCTATTCTCCACCCTCAATCCCAATGACATCCCTGCTGTCCTAAAACTGAAAAATAGCACTCGCCGTAGTAAAGATAAAAATTCTGTTTGTGAAAAAAATCAGCTTGCTGGAATTTTCTGAGTGAAAAATCAGCGGGCTGTATTTTTCTCCTTGCTGTCCCAAATTGCACTTTCAGCACTCAAGCTCGATACCATGTAGAAATTTCCCTGTTTCCCACCCCGGTTTTCAGTTTCACCTTATTTCTCCTTTTAGTTAAATGCCCTTTCCCATATCCTTACATTCAACAATAGAAAAATAATTTTTTTGCTGAAAAACACAAATTCTGAAAAATTTACAGAAATGCTGGAAAATGCAGAAATAAAAAATCAGCAAGCTTTAAAACAACCATTCAACACATTTAAACATTGATATTTTTTGGTCAACATGACCCTGGAAAAACCCCCCTACAACTCTTGGGGAAAACTAGTTTGAAAGCTCCTTCTTATTTTCTGGAAAATGCTTTTACGTAGAGGTGAAATATACAGGAAAAAATTCCAGCAAATTAATTACAGACTTTATCTGGTTTTCCGTGCTTGCCTCCGCCTTGGAAAACGTGCCAAACAACAAAATACTCAAAACAGAAATTTATTACAGCCAACTGCCTTTCTCGAAAACCGTGTCTGGTTGCCTTGAAAAACGTGCCCAACAACCTTGGAAATCAAGTCCTTTGTTGCCGTACTTTTCCTAAAAAAATCGTGTCGCCTTTCTCCTCGAAAAAACGTGCCCACAAAATAGCTATACTGACTGCCGTCTCGGTTTTCGGGTCTCGTACGACTCGTCGCTCGATATTCATGCGCCTCTTGTCGCCTCGAAAACCGTGCCCCTCCTTGTCGCTGTACGGATTTGCCGAGTTTGCCTCTCCTTCACCTTCTCAAGCTCTCTTCGAAAAAAAAGTCTCCAGCCTCTCCTTCTCCACCTCTCTCAATCTCGCTCATGAAAGAATGAACGACCTTTTTCCCTCATTTTCCTCCTTTAACCTAACCCTAAGTGACTTTTTGGGGAATCCCTAAATCCAATGGCCGAAATAGATTGAGATTTAGGGTCGAGATTAAATTCTCATTTAAATCTCACTTTTTTATTTTTTTAATTCACTCCCACTTTAATAAAGACCCACTTAGTCATTTATTTCCAAAGTCACTTTTTCCTTTCTAATTTTACATTGACTTTATTAAAGTCATGTTAAAATTAGACTTTAGTAACTTTATCACTTAAAGTCACTTTTTAAATTAGACTTTAGTAACTTTATCACTTAAAGTCACTTTTAAATTAGATTTGACTTTATAAAAATTATAAAGTCACTTTAGGAGAAAAATTAAATTCTTTTGGACACTTTTCTCTAGGCCAAAGATCAAAAGCCTTAGGGAACCACTCGTCCCTCCCAGTAACCAAATTTCAACATTTTTCCAAGAAGCAAATGAAGTATGAAACAAATATTTAGTTACTCCAATATTGCAATGGAAAACAATGTAATGAGTTGATTTAGGTGCTTTACTTTTTGTTGGATCCGGTGTTTTACCCGTGTCTTCTTTGTGTTCTTGCTTGATTCTTTCCCAAGGTATTCCGCATGTGGATGCATCATGTCCATTTTTATCATAACAAATGTAGTGGAGATCGAACCTTTCTCCTTGATGATGTTTACCCCCACTCGCCTTTGTGATTCTTTTTTTTCCACGTCCTCTTCTATCGCCTCTTCATTTAAGAGAATCTTGTGATTGATTATTCTCTTTCACGTGCAAGGGATCACTGCTTCTTTAGGGGACTAAGAAGTCGTCTTTCTCTTCCCAAAATTCTTCTCCCGTGCTGCAAACTTCTCCACGAGTAGTGTCAAAAGTAATGTCCTTGAGTTGGGCACTAGCTTGTAATGATTCAAAATGGTGAGGGTATGTAGGATAAAGGGCCATGACAAACGTTGTGAGAGGAATGTCCATTTTAACACCAGCTTGCTTTTGCATTATGCATGATGGCTCAAATCTAAGAGGCTAGGGCCAAGGGCTTTGTTACCCACCAAAATGGATAACCCCCATGGGAGAAAACTTTTCTCCTACATTTGGATGTTGACGCTTGATATTCACAATTCAATGATGATATGCCATGTGCCTTCGCCATTTGCATCAACCACATACTTCTCACCATTTAACATTGCCACTTGGATGAAAGTGCGCTTCTATTCAAAAGGTACTTTGATCATTTTGCAATCGGGTGATTATACTTGTTTGTTTTGTCATTTAGCATGGATAAAGGGGTGGTTTGGAAGATTACCGAACTTGATTGTAAATCTGTTCTATCATTGTACTCGGGAGGGGTTAATCTCTAGTTCTCGTCTAGTGGGACCTCCCTTGAGGCCTTAGGGTTCTAGGAAAGGCACTACTTGGAAAACATAGATTTAGATAACATGTTCATTATAAGTCCCATATACCACATCCATTCTTCGGGTATAACTTGTCATTGGTTCATTGGGATCCGGCACCTTCATGTATACACTCCTTGAGTAGGGTTGGAAAACATTGCCCCTGGAGGTTGATGCAACTTAAAAGAATGGAAAAAGCATATCATGGCCACAACTAAAGAAAAAAAAGAGAATCAAAATGCAAAAGATGGTCGGGACATAAGTTAGCATGTTGGAAAAAAGCCTAACATGAGCTCTACCCTCATTAGCCATCACTCGATTCCTAAGCACATGATGCTCCTTTACATCAAAAGAAACCAATGCATGTCCCAACCTTGATGACTCATGAGTGATGAATTGTCTCATTTTAAGGGGTAACGTAAAATGCTACATCATAAAGAGCAAGCTCTAACCCTTGAGCTATGCATCATAATACAAAGGATTATCAAGAAAAAGTAAAAGGGTGCACTAGATGGGTGGAGAAAGCAAGCTGAGCAGGGTAACTCATGCCTCCACAATTGCTCCATCCTTACAGTTATACACTCAAGATGTGGACTACCCATCCACTGGGCCCCTTAACCATGGCACTTGGCCATGAAGCCTTTTCCCCTCTGTCGCCATGTAGCAGCGGAATTCGTAATTTTGAATACTGTAGCAGAAAGACTTGTATTCTTGTTGATTTTGATAGCAGAAATAGCTTTAATTATAAAAATACACAAGAGGTATTTATAATAATAATATTTTATTGATAAGATATGACATGATTGAATGATTACAATGAGGTCCCGCTTTTATACCTATGCAGGTACCTTTTCATGAAGAGGCGTGTCTTTTGGACATGCCTTTTCAGTTAACTAATGACTTTTTAACATAATCCTAATTGATTAACTAGTAATTACATTTATTCTATTTTATTCTATTAATGACTATATTTAATACTTAAGTTATGAATTAGGTTCATAACATTGCCTCCTTCTTCGAAAAGCTTTGTCCTCAAAGCTTTAACTTTTCGACAACTTTCTTCACTTTGGATTATCTGCGAGGCATGTTATTCAATGGTATCTTCTTTGTAGAATTTTCTCTAATACATCCTGTTTTGAATTCCATGTGCTTGTTACGGTTTGTGTTTTTTTTTTTTTTTTTTAAATTAATTTAATTAATTAAATAGTAATTTTAATTAATTAAATTAATATATATATATATATATATATATATTTTTTTTACAACTAAATTGTAACATGCTTTGATAAATTAACTGGAAGTAAAATATGTTGTATACATTTTACTCGTGAAGCTTTATGGTTATCTCAGTTGATGTAGTAGTTGAGAATCCTTCTCTAGCACCTAGATGTTTTCCCTCTCCTACTGACACATGTACTGATGTACTGAGAATTAGTCAATTTTTTTTTTTTTTTTTTTTTTTTACTTCAATGCTCGAAGGAATATTTCTATAAAGATTCACGGTGCGCCATATTATGAAAAATTGTCGAACTTCTTCCGGTTATACTTCACTTTCCTTGTTTCGAAGAAATATTTTTATAAAGATTCATGTAAATCGTACATCTGACTTTGCAGTATCGATGGTTTGTATAGAAACCAATAAATTACCCATTTTTTTTGTCGAAATTGCTTATCATCCGATTATACTCACTTACCGCAGCTTGTACAGAAAAAAAAATACGTAATACATAATAATAAGCAACATATGCATACCGATGCATGACCAAGTCCACTCATTGTCGACGATGCATGACCAAGTCCACTCATTGTCGACTGCAAAAGGAGTGCGTTTAAAATCACGGTAAGGTATATGAGAAGCTTTTCCCTCACTTAGCTTCCCTATCACCATATTGAGCCCGACAGTCTTTATATCGCATGTATGTGCGTAATTGACCCCGCTCAACGAACAGGTGTGCTGTATAATCTGCCACGCTGTATCGTTTTCCAGGCTTTGGATGCCAACAAAACATGAACCGAGATATTTCACAGATTGCTTTTCATTGTAAACGATTTTTATTTCCATTAGCGAATTGGGACTTGATATCCGATTACTGTATATATTATGTGTATTGCACCAGCCCAGGTAGTATTTAGAAGTGAAAACATATAATAAATGATATGCGATTATTATAACGTAAACACGATCCACCGTATAACACACTGTGCTGTTTAATTTAAACACCGTGTCGTTTAGTTCAAACATGATGCCCTCTAATTTAAACACTGTGTCGTTTAATTCAAACACCCGTAAATCGTAACTGCTTTTGGTCTGCACTGTCCATTGTTCCTCGTCCTCGTAAATTTTCGGACGATATTCAGGATTGTTAAACAAATGGCATGTGGAGTACTCCATCACTAATTTCAGAATGGCGGTGGAAACGTTAGGCAGAAGAATGGCACTGTGAGTGCCCAAGTCCTCTATCACCGACTTTATAAGCCCAGAAAAAGAGGCCACCGCCTCCTCCACTTCCATTATCTGCCCATCTGAGCTCCGCAATTTCACAATCCTATTACCATTATCGTTGCTGCCTTGGGCAATGCCTTTTAAATGGTCAATTTCCAAGGGTAAGAAATTGCACTTCACAGCATCCACACTTAGCTTCTCGACGGCAGCAAAATCAGAAAATGGTATCATCCTCGGAAGGGCTGTGATTTTCATGGTTTGATACAAATCTTTGACAGTTTGTGGAGCATATGTCATTACATCTTTGGAACCCAATTCAGAATTAAGGGCCGAGCGTGACAACATTTCTAATTTGTTGCCCGTTTTAGCTGGATCCAAATTACAGCTAAATCCCAAAAGGCTGGCCATTCTTAAACTCCTCTCCTCTTCATTTTTCAGTTCGAAATGGTAAGCTTCATGCTTATGCTTGTGGTCGTAGGGCTTTAGCAGTCGAACAGACATACCCAATTTATATGCAGCAATCCGTGCTGTCTGAGATACAGCATTCATAACAGGGATGCTCCAATTTGGCACCTGTTCTGCAACTGCTTCAACCAAGCGCATACGAACTGCTGCCAACAATTCTTGCCGCGCCTCATTTGATGGAGGAATGTAGGTCAGAATTACTTGTATTGCAGAAACTGCATTTTTGGTCCCTTTCGTATAGGCCAGAGATCCTTGTTGGGCACTCTCTCTGAAATGCCTTGCTAGTAAATCGTTTTTCTTGATGACACTTCTGCTGCCAAAGCCTTCATAGGCGTAACATCAACTATTTTGAACTCATTATTGTGTAAAATACCATTCTTAATATGTTGTTCAATCTCACGTAAAACAGTAATCATTGCAATATTAGTCTTGCCCGCTTTAGTGGGTGCACCTATGAGTAGATTCTCATTGCTATGGTACGCTGTTGGAAATATCTGACTTCGAATGCGGTTCAGTGTTTGTATCCTTCAAAAGCAGTTTGAGCAAAGCTGTCCAGGCCTGATATCTCAGTCAAATTTTCACCAGGTTTCATTGATGCTGTCTCCAATGACTGGTAGCAAGCATTAGAGACAAATCCTTGTATCTTTGATGAACTAATGCATTGATGTTGTCTCGGCTTTTCTCATGAATTGGTTGCTCTGGTGTTACTGTCACCATTCCTGCTTCACCTTGTTTTGTTTCTTCACACGTTTCTTTCAAAACAGAGGATGAAACACTCTGTTGTTCATCACTTTTTCCAGCTTCTTCAATAGTTTTCCAGCTAGCAGAATCTTTTTTACATTTAACATCTACATCATCATTATAATCTGCTTCACAGTTATAAAGTTTGTGGATTGCACACTTATGTCCTGCGAAGTATATGTCTCCACATTTCCAACAATTCTCTACCTTTTTACTTTTATTACGGATTGGTGGGGGAATATATTTGGTTGACTTTTCCATGGATGTTTTACTTGATTTCCCCTTTGCATAACTGACTGCTTTCTCATTTTTACAGCATTTTTCATCTTTCTGTTTCTCATGTTTTTCTTTTCTATTACGAGAATTTTTTTTAAAATTTGCAGAAATTTTTTTAAGATCTGCAAAAGTTTTTTTTAAATCGTTTGTGACTTCTGCCCAAGAATTCTCTACTTTCTGAAGCTTTTCTAGAACTTTTCTAATTATTTCGGGCTTTTCACGTAATGGCACATTATATGGTAAATAATGTGCTCGAGCTTGTAAACTACGTTCGTAGGCTTGTAGAACCATGTTGTGTGCCATTGCTTCAACTCCGTCTCGATATGGTTCCTGCATCATCGTAGCAAATTTTAATTCGTAATTTTGAATACCTGTGAAAGTGTAAAGACTTGTATTGTTGTTGATTGATACGTAAATTGTTTAATTATAAAAATACACAAGAGGTATTTATAATAATAATATTTTTATTGATAAGATATGACATGATTGAATGATTACAATGAGGTCCCGCTTTTATACCTATGCAGGTACCTTTTCATGAAGAGGCGTGTCTTTTGGACATGCCTTTTCAGTTAACTAATGACTTTTTAACATAATCCTAATTGATTAACTAGTAATTACATTTATTCTATTTTATTCTATTAATGACTATATTTAATACTTAAGTTATGAGTTAGGTTCATAACACGCC
>JAXQQM020078541.1:0-16147 GCA_034641835.2 Pinus albicaulis
CAAATGAAAATAAGGTCTATGAATAGCTATCTCAAAATCATGAATCTTTACATCAAATTCTTTTGGTTTTTTATACATTACTTCTCTAATAGCTAGATACTTCTCCAATTCCTTATCTTCAAATAAACTAACAACCTTAATATTATGTGCTTCATCACCATTTGTAGGTCTTTCATCTCCTTCTTAGCATGTAACTACTTGATTCGTAGATTGTCATGGATATTCTAATGGATAGTTCGTCACAACAAATTTGATAAAATTATGCTTGAAATTTTGAAATCTACACTACGAGAGTCTATTTCTCCTTATATTTTTTGATCTGTAACTTATAGTTGATGGCATATGCATGCAAATTATAGCTATGCGGAGGCGCCAAAAATAAAAAATAAAAAACCTACAAATTAACACAATATATAACTTAGGAAACCCTTTTGGGAGAAAACTCATCTATAAGGTGACGTTGCTTTGCTTTCTTTATCTGCGTTGAAAATGGATCCAAGTACAAAGAAATGAATTCAGTGACCCATGGGTTTCTACAATGGATAAGTCCTTTTTGTTTTCTCTTTTCCTATACACTCTTGAACACTCTGCTCATCTATGAAACAAAATTCTTTTGAATAGAATGGAATCTATTTTCCTCTTAGTGGCCTAGTTATAACACAACTTAATAGCCTACTTGTGGTTAAGTTTGACTCCTTCAACTCTTAAATAGAGTTAAAACATGGACTCTCTAGATTCTTCTTCATCATGATCATGTGATTAGCCCATTTTCCACGAATAATGGGGTTGATGTGGCATCCTCTCAAATTATGGTGATAAAAAAACAGGAAGGTCGCCTTCGAAGTGGCATAAATTTTCCAAATGGACTCTAATTGAAGCAATTATTGCGCCTTTGAAAATGCATCTATGTTTATAATATCACTAAAATGTGTGGGGCTCAAGAAAAAAAAATGTATGCTCAATAAATGACATTTTATGCCTCAAACTACTCTTGGAAGGTTTTAGACCTAAAATTTCTACATTGGGACGTGTGACAAAAATGGTCCTATGAGTTGATTCCTTCATTTTTTCCACTCTAAAAGCATTGAGATGTATGAAAAATAGCATAATGGTCCAATTTAGATCACTATTGTAGTAGTTATTGCACTTTATTCTATAGTTCGTCATTCTAATAATGTTGAACTAGCAAACAATTTCTTTAAATTGCATAAAATGAGAATGAGATTAATTAGAAGATAAATATGCATTGAAACTTAATTTTGTACATGATAAATAGAAAATAAAAAATACAAGCTAATTAAAATGACACAATTGGTGAGTTCAAAAATACAACAGATAAATTTAAACAATAGGCTTTGCATGTTCATTACTTAGTAAAACATGTCACAAAATATTCATCATCAAGGGATTTTTATTCATCATGTAGTTGCAATGGTATAAGCATTTCCTCGACACTTTTCCATATTGGCGTTTTATTGTGCCATGCCTCAATGGCATGATATAGGTAGAAATAACCCTAAGAGTGTAGACAGTTCAATGAGTTTTCCGATAGCTATTGTGGCCCAGCCAATTCCTTGATTCTATCGGACCCTATGATAATTTGCGTCCCATTCCCAAACCTCCATACCAAATTTTGAAAGTATATCCCCTTAACTATTTGCAAACTCCCCCAAATGTACGAGCCAGTAGACAAACAAAGTGTACGCCTCTTGTACCAGTATGTGATGTCTCTGCCACCCAGGTACTTCATGTATATGATGTCCTACCACATACCCCTTATATGTAAGCCATGCCACATGGATTTTAGGAGAAGTTCCGACCCAAATGTA
Source organism: Pinus albicaulis (assembly GCA_034641835.2). Taxonomy (NCBI): domain Eukaryota; kingdom Viridiplantae; phylum Streptophyta; class Pinopsida; order Pinales; family Pinaceae; genus Pinus; species Pinus albicaulis. The sequence goes on from JAXQQM020078541.1 coordinate 1,830, forward strand.
CCTATATCTAGTATTCCCCAACCCCCATACCCTTTTGGTATATCGATGTTTTCTAGTTTTGAAAGGTGGAGTTTCTCGACCATCTTTTTACCTGCCCAAACAAATTTTCCAATATATAGTTATAGTTGTGAATGATGCCAGCAAGTATATGATATAACATAGACCAATATCTCCCAATCTACTGTAATATGGCATGTACCAGGATATATCGACCCCCGAGCGATATCCATCAATGAATCCATGACCCATTCCGCTTTTTTAATCTGTTCAACATCCACTGCCAATCATCATTTTTGTTATTTACTGGTTTCAATTTGAACCCCGGGTAGGTAAATCCCTCCACCAGTGACTGATGTTTATAATTAAACAGATTGGAGATGTCCATAATTTTCCCCATATCTTTAGCCGAGAATAAAATACAAGACTTTCCCTTGTTTTTCCTGCAGTCTAGTCACATTTCCAAAGCGGCCAAGTATATGATGTAGTTTTCCTCGGTGATTTTCATTGAGCATACAAAAAATAGAACATCATCAGCAAATATATTGTGTGTCATGGAAATATCACGGCATATAAGGACCCCCTTGAACCAGCCATCTACAGTAGCCTGCCTGATTTTATGGCTCAAAAAATCCATTATGAGTGTTATCACTCCGCCAGATCTCTAAGGTTGAAGAAGAAATCCCAACAGAGGTAACCATAGACCAATATTTTGGCTTGGTATGTAGCCCTACCAAATCAGAGAGGGCTTTCTCCACAATGTCACTACCAAGAGGAATGGACGAATTAGGGTTTTAGGTTAGGTATAAGTATAAGGGTTTGATTTGGTTGAATTGGGTTGTTGAATGAGGATCAGGTCAAAGAGGCTAAGTCAGGGAAAATAGGATTAGGGTTTCAGAGATTCAATGGGGCAAGGTAGGTAGAAAACCTAGCACTTAGGGTTTTAGGGTGAGATGGATCAGATAGGTGAGGAGCTAGAAAGAGCAAGGCAAGGCTTGAATTCTTTCTAAACTGTAGAGGATGGACAAACTATGAAGGTTTTTCCAAAACAGAGCATGAGAGATGTATTCTGTTCATCAACTTAAAAACCAGCATATCATAGAAATGAAATGGATCATGAAACAAAAAATTCATACATAGTGAGACATAAGAAAAAAAATGCTAAATTCTCATACCATAGGTATCCCAAAGAAATAGCTACAACCCTTTCATTATTTTCCTGCCAAAATGATTACACTAGAGTCTCTGACCAATGCCTTAACATCCAACAATTTCCCACCTCTGCAAATGAGTCAAAAAGTACAAGATATAGACCTCAAACAACCTCTCCTAACCTCAGGGGTCGAATTCCCAAGTTGAGGAGGTGTTCCACCAAAAACTGAGCTGAATACCTAAAGTGTAGGGAGGTCAAACTGACTCACCCATCACTTTTTGCAAATTGATTCATTACATGTCATCAAAACTTTTCACCTAATTTATTTACCCTAGGTAAGTGTAAAAACATCACAATTACTTTTACATTCATGATTTACATTGGTAAAAATCTCATTGACCATGGTCAAACTGGAAAAAAATGAGAAAATTAGGAAAATATCAACAAATTCAAAAAAAAAATTCCTATGCGCAGCGCCACTATCCTACGCGCAACACCAACTTCAAGCTAACTTTTAAGGGGGTTCCCAATGTCAAAACTGAGCTCGTGATAGCTCATTGGAAATCTTATCCACTCTACTTTCCAAATATGTGCTTTTTTTGCATATTTGAATTGATTTGACCTCCAAAAAATTGATTCTTCCAAGGCTTCTCTATGTGTAGCGTAGGGCTCAAAAAGAGGGCAGAAACATGATTTTTTGGGTGTTTTTTGCCATTTTCACTGACCACTTTGTCTCAAAAAACTTTGAAAATTGATAGGGTCATGTATACATAATTATGAATCCAATGGTGGTCTTTGTTTTTCCAAAAGATGCCTCCCTAGGTACTGCGCATAGGACAGTCCAATTGTCACATGCTCTATGCGCAACACCACTTGCTCTATGCGCAACGCCAACTTGCAGATAGATTTTGGAGGTCTTCCTAGAGTCAAAATTGATCTCATGATAGCTCGTTGGAAATATCTCTCTCTTGGCTATACAATAATGGACCTATCAAGCACTGAAAATGATGAAGTATAGCCCCTCAAGTCAAAAAGTGTAGAATGGAGGTGAAAAAATGCAATGTGCTTTTGCAGGCAACTTTCAAAGGCCTTCCTCAACTCCACATTGAGCTCATGATAGCTCATTGGAAATATATATCTATCTTGTTATATTTTTACTTATCACAGAAGTTATTTAGACACTCAAACTAGGAGAAATTTTGATTTTCCCAAGGTCGCTCCAGCAGTGCAGCAACTCTCCTGTAGCAACTGTGCTTTTGAAATTTCTCCAAAACCATGACAGGTGTTGTGTAAAACCTGAAGGAGGTTTTTATTCCTTGATCTATTATGGACAAAAACCTATTTCACTTTTGTAAAATTCATCACCATTTGGTCATAAATCTAGTTTGAAGAAAAACTGGCCCTATGTGTGGCAAATTATTTGTCCCTTGCAATGGCTTCTTGAAAAATGATGGAGACATGATGCTTATGAGTTGGAATGGCCTCATAATTGCTGATATGACCTCCCTTATGCCTCCTCTGCTCAGATTTCTCTAATTCCATCACAAACCCTAGCTCAGTGGGAGAGGAAATTAGGGTTTGGTGCTCATGGAAAATGATGATTTTGAGGGATAGGAGTGATGGGAAGTGTTTTGGAACAATGATGACTTTTGGAACTTTGAATAATTTAGCTAATGGAACCTGAAATTGTTGAAGAAACCTTCTGCAATGATGATTTAGGCACCCTTGGGAAAATACAACTCCCTTTTGCAAAAGAACAACACAAGAGGAAATTTGTCTTTTGATGGCATAAAATGGCCTTTGTGAGAGTGGGAGTGAGCTTTCTTGGCATAGAGATGTCTCTTGAATGTGGAATGAGCAAATGAACTTGAATGGGATGTCTTTGTGGTCTTAGACTTTGTTAAATTGATGATTTGGGCCTTGGGACCCACTTTCTTCCTTTGTTATTCACTTAACCTTTTGAAACTTTACCTTTTACTTGATTCTTTCCTTTAACAATTTGATCTTCTGGTGACCTTTGAGAACTCTTTGAATTTGAGTTTTTGGTGGTTTGGCATCTTTGGAACACTGAGTTATCAGTTTGGGATGATGAGCTTATTACATTTAAATTACATAAAATTACATAATGGAAATATAAAAATTACATGTTGAAACAAGAAATTTTCTTTATAAGTCATCTTCACATGGCGAAGAGAAGTTTATTGGATCACCCTTTCACTTGCTAGCCTTATGCAATGGAATGGAGTTTGATTGGACCACGAAAACCCTAATGACGTAATGGAGCCTTGAAAACCCCTAAAAGACCTAATGAGACCTTGAAAGACTGAATTTCAAGATTACATGACTGATATTGACTTTATGGATAGTGTAAAGTCAACAAGGTATGAAACTATGCCAGCAAGTAATCAAATTTGAGGAAGAGTGATGTTTTTGGACTAGGGCTACCATCAGTGACTAACTTTTTGCATGACCTAGTGGAATGATAAAAAATTTATGAGTGGGAATCCTAAAATGAGATGAAAAGAGGATTTTGATCACTGATGGCAAGATGCAAATACTAACACCAACATTGGCCTTATTGGGGATGATAGCTCTGAAAGAGGTGTCAAGAACCCAAAAACTCTGGATTTTGAAGATCGGTACCTTATCCATTAGGCCAATACGGTAAAAAAACTCAAACTAATAAACATGACTGAAAATTGATAACTCAGATGAAATAGACTTAAAATTGGACTGACTTAAATAAAAACTTACTAAACTTATTGATGGCAGCATATCACTGTGACTTGAGGGCTTCAAATCCTGATGACAACCACCTACCTGCTGAAAACATGTGTACAATCATGTGAAGTGATCCTTCCAGTGTAACCAATCCAATAGATGGCTGCTTACTGAAATTTTGCTCTCATTTTCCTCGAGCAAGCAGAAAAAAACAAAAACTAGGCCACTCCAAGTGTCCAATGAACATGTGCTTCTCGTCCATGAAAACAAGAAAATACATCTTCCCTTCTAATTGTAGCAAATCAGTAAAAGGATCTTCAAAAATATGAAATGTTACCTTGTCTTGAGATCCAGCAAAAACACAAGCACACTCTTCATTTTGATTTGAAAGAACACTTGGTTGTTGATCTGTACGAAGGCATAGGGGAGTATGAATTTTTTCTATATGAGTGTTGGTTATAAATTCCTAGAGCATGGGAAACTCTGATTCTATCACTGGCATATTGTCTCTCTTAGGCTCATACTCCTCAAATTCATAGTCTAAATCATCTTTGAACATAAAACATTCTTCAAGATTGTTAAACATGACAACCCTATCCTCTTGATGAAAGACATCGATCTATGTTAGTTGATCTCCTTGCAAGGAATTATCATCACAAATTGGCTCATTCATAAATACTTCCTGTATAGTTTCATGAATCTCATGACTATCATCATTTAAACTCATATTTTCATTTTCAATGATGGAAGAAGTTTCACTAACACATTCTTGATTATGTGAACACTGAAAACCTGCATTAGTTTGGGCTGTAATATGACTGTTTAGGAGGTTATCTATCTCATCTTCAGACAGAGGATAAAAATGAGTTTTATAGCATTTAACATTGGCTTGATGATTCTCATTTTAAAGATCAAGAATAAGCATTTCTCTTTATAGGTCGTGGTCTTTTTCATCCAAGGAGGAAACTACTGATTCTTGTTGGGAGGGAAAATCATATAGGGCTTCTATGACTTCATCATCTAGACACTCTTCATCCACATATAAATTTTCAAGAAACTCAATGAAATTATCAGAGATCTCACAACGACTATCAATCATCGACAAGAAGGAATTAGGGCTTTCATAATTTTGAAAGAAAACAGAATGAAGGTTCTTTAGAGAATATAAACGAGCATATGGTAGACTCTCATACCTTGATCTCGCTTTTCCTTCAAGGTAGCCATAAACATCTTCATTAGACAATATTAAGGAAACTCAATCTTTAGTCTGTGAATATGCAAATGAAATTTGACCAAATCAAACTAGCATCTTCACAGTCCTGACCCTTAAAATTTGACAGTCTTGATTTCCAATCTATACAAGGAATATGGTTCGGAAAACTAGGAATATGAGCTTGATTCATAAGAGCATACTTTGAGCAATCGAATCCATTTTGACAACAATGATTTCACCAAGAATATCTTCAAACTACCGATTCTTGAAAAGTGGAGTCGTCAGGTGAATGATGCAAAACCTTCTTGTGCCTGATCATTGTTCACCATCAACAATCAAATTTGATCTTTGTCATTCTTTCCTAGGGAATAATTTTCTTTTCGCCTCCCTGGAAACAACGCCAGAATGTTATCACTCCACCATATCTATAAGGCTAAAGAAGAAATCCCAACAGAGGTAACCACAAACCAATCTTTTGGCTTGGTATCTAGCCCTACCAAAACGAAGTGGGCTCTATCCACAATGTCACAGCCAAGAGGGTTGGATGAATTAGGGTTTTAGGCTAGGTATAAGTACAGGGGTTTGATTTGGTTGAATTGGGTTGTTGAATGAGGATCAAGTCAAAGAGGCTAGGTTAGGGAAAATAGGATTAGGGTTGCAGAGATTCAATGGGGAAAGGTAGGTAGAAAACCTAACACTTAGGGTTTGAGGATGAGATGGATCAGGCAGGTGAGGAGCTAGAAAGAGCAAGGAAAGGCTTAAATTCTTTCTAAAATAAAGAGGATGGACAAACTATGAAGGTTTTTCCAAACATAGCATGAGAGATGTATTTTGTTCATCAACTTAAAAACCATTGTATCATAGAAATGAAATGGATCATGAAAAAAAACTTTCATAAATAATGAGACCTAAGAAAAAAAAAAAATTCTAAATTATCATACCACATGTATCCCAAAGAAATAGCTACAACCTTTTCATTAATTTCCTGCCAAAATGAATACACTAGTCTCTAATCAATGCCTTAACATCCAACAATTTCCCAACTCTGAAAATGAGTCAAAAAGTACAAGATATAGACCTCAAACAACCTCCCCCAACCTCAGGGGTCGAATTTCGAAGTTGAGGAGGTGTTCCACCAAAAACTAAGTTGAATACCTAGAGTGTAGGGAGGTCAAATTGACTCATCCCTCACTTTTTGCAAATTGATTCATTACATGTCATCAAAACTTTTCACCTAATGTATTTACCCCAGGTAAGTATAAAAAAGTCATAATTACTTTTACATTCATGATTTACGTTGGTAAAAATTTCATTGACCATGGTAAAACTGGAAAAATTGAGAAAATTAGGAAAATATCAGTAAATTCATAAAATTTGTCCTATGCGCAGATCCACTCTCCTACGCGCAGTGCCAACTTCAAACTAACTTTTGAGGGGGTTCCCAATGCCCAAACTGAGCTCACGATAACTCATTGGAAATATTATCCGGTATAATTTCCAAATATGTGCTTGGTTTGTAGATTTGACTTGATTTTACCTCCCAAAAAGAGATTCTCCCAAGACTGCTCTATGCGCAGCGCCAGGCTCAAAAATAGGGCAGAAACATGATTTTTTGGGTGTTTTTTGCCATTTTCACTGACCAGTTTGTCTCAAAAAACTTAGAAAATTGATAGGGTGCATGTATTCATCATTCTGAATCTAATGGTGGTATTTGTTTGTCCAAAATATTTCTTAAAAGTGTGCGCAACGCCTAGGGCGCTGTGCATAGGACAGTCCAACTGTCACATGCTCTATGCACAATGCCACTTTCTCTATGCACGACGCAAACTTGCAGACCGCTTTTGGAGGCCTTCCCGGTTTTCAAATTGAGATCATGATAGCTCATTGGAAATATATATCTCTTGTATACATAATGGACCTATAAATAACTAAAAATGATCAAGTATAGCCCCTAAAAAATCAATTCTCCCAATATTGGTCAAAAAGTGCAAAATGGAGGTGCAAAATGCAGTGTGCTTTTGCAGGCAACTTTAGGAGGCCTTCCTAAACTCCAAATTGAGCTCATTATATCTCATTGGAAATATCCCTCTGTCTAGTTATCATTTGACTTATCAATTAAGCCATTTGGACAATCCAGCTAGGAGAAAAAATTATTTTCCCAAAGTCACTCCAGCAATGCAGCAACTCTCCCATAGCAACTGTATTTTTGACATTTATCCAAAAAAAATGACACCTGTGTAAACACTGAATGAGGTTTTTCTTCCTTGACCTATGATGGACAAAAATATCTTTCACTTTTTAAAAATTCATCACCATTTGGTCATAAACATAGTTTGAAGAAAAATTGGCCCTATGTGTGGCAAATGATTTGTCCCTTGGAATGAATTCTTGAAAAATGATGGAGACATGATGTTTATGAGTTGGAATGGCCTCATAATTTCTGATATGATCTCCTTTATGCCTCCTCTGCTTGGATGTCTCTAATTCCATAGAAACCCTAACTCAATGGGAGAGGAAAATCGGGTTTATTGCTTGTGGAAAATGATGATTTTGAGGGATAGGAGAGATGGGAAGTGTTTTGGAACACTAATGAGTTTTTTAAAATTTGACTAATTTGGCTGATGGAACCTAAAATTGTTGAAGCGAACTTCTGCAATGATGATTTGGCACCCTTGTGAAAAGACATCTCCCTCTGGCAAAAGCACAACACAAGAGAAAAAAACTTGTCTTTTGATGGCATAAAATGGCCTTTGTGAGAGTGGGAGTGGTATTTCTTGGTAGAGAGATGTCTCTTGAATGTGTAATGATCAAATTAACTTGAATGGGATATCTTGGTGGTCTTATACTTCATGAAATTGATTATTTGGACCTTGGGACCCACTTTCTTCCTTTTCAAGTCACTTAACCTTTTGAAACTTTACCTTTTACTTGACTCTTTCCTTTGACAATTTGATCTTCTGATGACCTTTGAGAACTCTTTGAATTTGAGTTTTTGGTGGTTTGACATCTTTGGAACACTGAGTTAGCAGCTTGGGATGATGAACTTATTACATTTAAATGACATAAAATTACATAATGGAAATATAAAAATTACATGTTGAAACAAGAAATTTTCTTTACAAGTCACCTTCATATGGCGAAGAGAATTTTATTAGATCACCCTTTCACTTGTTGGCCTTATGCAATGGAATGGAGTTTTATTGGACCATGAAAACCCTAATGACCTAATGGAACCTTGAAAAACCCTAAAAGACCTAATGAGACCTTGAAAGACTGAATTTCAAGATGACATGACTGATATTGACTTTATGGATAATGTAGAGTTAGAAAGGTATGAAACTATGCCAGCAAGTAATAAAATTTGAGGAAGAGTGATGTTTTTTGGACTAGGGCTACCATCAATGACTAATTATTTGCATGACCTAGTGGAATGATAAAACATTTATGAGTGGGAATCCTAAAATGATATGAAAAGAGGATTTTGATCACTGATGGCAGGATGCAAATAATGACACTAACAATGTGGATGAACAATAATGGGAAAGGGAGCATCCCTGTCGAACCCCATGCCCGACACCAAAAAATTATGAGGGGTATCCATTGATAATAAAAACAAACTGTGACCCTATGAGGCATGCCATGATCCATTATATGATGGGGGTTGTTAATCCAATCTTCAATAAAGTGAGTCGAAGGAAGGCCCAATCCAAACTGTCATATGCCTTATACAAATCAAGTTTCATTGCTATTGCTTCCATCTTTTTTGTGTGGAATGAATGGGCTATCTCTTGAGAAATTTCCGCTACATCATGTATCAATCTATTGTGTAGGAATCCAGATTATTCCCTGTTGATGTGTCTCAAGAGTATACCTTTTATGCGCTCCACTATGACCTTAGAGATTAACTTGTATACTATGATACACAACAATATGGGCTTGTAATCCATGATGGATTGTGTGTCAGTATTCTCTAGGATCAACAATATGAATGTAGAATTATGGTCCCCGATATATGTCCCAATAGTCTGGCCTCTTACACCATATCGACAAGGTCTTGCTTCATATTCTCATAAAAAATAGGAAAAACTCGATGGTCCACCGATAAGGGCCGTTACTCTTATCCTTTGCAAATGTTTTTAATATCCTTAGAATTTCATTCGAATCCACTCGGCCATATATTATGTTATTATCTTCCACATCAAACATCTGTGGGTAGCCCAATGTACCCCAAAGCTCGTCCTCAATGTACCCCAAAGCTATTCCTCAATATTATCCGTTGTATGTCTGCAGTACTATGTACCAGGTCGCCATCCATACCTCAGACACTCCAAATAGTGCTTCCCATTCTGTGCTGATTAAAAATACGGTGAATTATTTCTTATTTTTGTCCCCCTCTTTAAGCCAACAGGCCCTGCTCTTACGTCTCCAAGTGGATTATTGGATCTGTAATAATCGATTTTTGCATCAGTCCAGTCCCTTAGTCTCTCCCACTAATCAGGCATCGGGTCTCCACATTAAAAACTCTCCATGTGTTTTTGTATTTCATGATAAATAATTAATAACTCTCGTTTCTGCTCCGCCTTTTCCCCCCTCTCATAATCCTAGACATGGTGCTTTAAATCAGACAAAATATCTGTGAGATATTTACCGAGAGATTGATCCCCCTCCCTCCGGTGGGATTTTTAAAAGTCCATAACCAGTGTGGTAAACCCCTCATCAACCAACTAGGTATGTTTTAACTTGAACGGTATGCCCCTACGTGGAGTGTTGTGACACTAGTATAGGCATATAGGAATATGGTTGGATATATGAACATTCACGACCTTTGATCTCATAGACCCTAGGATATCAATAAGATTTTCCTTAACAAAAAATATATCAAGGCACTTCCTGATAAGTTCATTCCCAGCATGATCATTGTACCAACTCGTGGATAGAGGGTGAGGTATGATATCTCAGAGGTGATACACAGAGAATAAAGAGGAAAATATATCTGCAAGAGGATCCCTACGATACCTTGACCCCCAGCCTTGTTGTCCCTAGAGTGCAGCATTGAAATCCCCCACCACAATAAGTGAATTTATGTCAAAGATGCCATAGTCATCCACCCTATCCTAGAATACCCATCGATCGATGTATGGGGCATACAAATTCAGAATGTGTATATGGGACAGACAACTTCTGATGTAGCATGTTAGAAGTACACCCTCAAAAATACCATAAGCTTTGAATGTAGCCCATTTAGGATCCTAGAGGGCCACCAAACCTCCAGAATTTTCAGTAAAACCTACAAAAGTAATGTGCTAATCTAGGTAAATATTACCAAAATAAGGAAATACATTCTCATCAGAGGTCATAGATTCCTAAATTAAAATCAGAAATGGCGATAAATCAAATAAAACATTCTTCAGGGCGTGAGATTTTTAGTGGTATCCCAATCCATGAATATTAAGAGTTAAACAATTCATGGGACATGGTAGGTAGTGGGTGTCTGCGCTCTAAGCCCAAGAGGATGAGTCACTAATGGGAACATCCATGAGAGAATTTGAATCAAATTTGGGTGTTGCATTCACAAAGATAGTTTTAGGACACCCCCTCTTCTTGCACATAGTGATATTTCACGCGAAATTTGGACTGATGTTTATAGGGGGAAAATTTGAAGCCCGCGTATGGATAGTAAGGGCATTTATATCCCACAGTGGGCTCTGTAATAGAGCCTCGAGGTCGCTTCCCACATAGTTATGGGGCGAAAAATCCACACTCGGTCGTGACAGGGATAAGTGGGGTAATTGGAGTCCGCTCTCAGGTGATGGTCGAGGAAATTGAATCTCCGGTCGGCAGGTATTAGTTATGGGGGACAACCGAAGTGGTTGATGATCAGGTAATACAATGTGACCACTAACATGTAAGGGAGATGTGTGATCAGGATCTCGCCGGGGTGGTGGATATGGGGGACGATGGTGAGCGAGGGGAAACAAGTGAAGATGGCGAAGAGAGGTGGAATATAGGGGGAGAGGACTGTGATCGCATAGGGTAATATGGAGAACCAAAGGATATCGAAATTAGGACAAGAGGTCCTGGACCAGCTGTTGGAGGGGCAGCGGTTGGAACAATAGTAAAATTTAAATTAGGATTTTCGGACCATGAATTAGTAGTTGGATAGGTAATGTCGTCCCACGTATCCGAACTCCCACCTCTCTGAGGATCCCCATTATTGTGACTTTCTCCCATCGACCCCGAGAAGTCCTCCACTATGTGGCTCATCTAGTGGCAGATTAAACATTAGAACAACACACTCCAATAGTCCAGGCGTTGTTAATGTGTAGCCAATTCCCACTCAATGTCAATCTACGCAGGAAGTCCGCCAAAATAATGAATTTCAACTAAAATCTAGGCTATATGCTTGTCCCTGGTGCATAGACAGCCATGGTTGACATATATAAATCTTCCAATGGCATTCCCAATGCCCATCAGTGCCTTCCAACAAAATTCCAAGGGAAGCCCTAGAAGTTTAACCCACATATAATGATTCTTAGGGGTGTCCAAGAGTGGGTTGAATCCAACATACCAATTTTGCAGCGCCAAGAAGCTTAGACCCCTAAACCATGGCATAGCCTGTATTTTCAATAAGTCCTCCCTGTGCATGAAGTGGATACTGTACGACAAACTCATCAAGCGGAAAACCTTTGGTGGGTATCCTAGAAACGGACCCCATTTTTCATCCACTCAAATTTGCATCTCAACTTCTGTAACATCCCCAAAATACCACTTACCAACAAGTGCTCACCACTTTAAAATAGCGACGCAATCCCACATAACATCATAACCCAAATTGTGTAGAATCATAGCAGGTGTAGGTTTGATGGCATTTCGTCGATTGTGTGGTTTGGATGGGTGACCCTGTCGATTAGAATGTATGCATGTCCTGCACGCTGCATGTGATACAGGTCTAGTGATAACCTTGAATTTATTTCCCGACAGTTGTTTATTACTAGTATGTTACGCCTCCATGGTGGTCTTGATACATGCATCATTTAGAGCCTCGTTCGCATCCAAGTTGGCGAGCACATCAACCAAACGATCCATACTGTGGACTGGGAAGGGTGTTCGAGGACAAGTAATTAGTTCATAATGTAATGTTTCGATAAACTGAATAATTTAAACTATAATATATTCATTTTTCATGTTTCAGAAAATAAACATCATGAGTTATGTTTGTGAATATTCTTATTATAAACTCTTGTAGATCTCTTTGTATGTTTTATGATTTTTTATCACAAAGGTCTTATTACCTCCTAAGGGGCAACTAGTTGGAGAGGCACTCCCAAAAGTGTGCAATGTTGAACTATAGAGGTTCTTTTTCTCAAACTAGGTCTTGACATATTCAAACATCTCACTCATATTTGATGTAATTCACATTTTAGATGCTTCAAAGAGCCCAAGAGGATGAGTCACTAATGGGAACATCCATGAGAGAATTTGAATCAAATTTGGGTGTTGCATTCACAAAGATAGTTTTAGGACGCCTCCTATTCTTGCACATAGTGATATTTCGTGCGAAATTTGGACTAATATTTATAGGGGGAAAATTTGAAGCCCCCGTATGGATAGTAAGGGCATTTATGTCCCGCAGTGGGCTCCGTAATAGAGCCTCGAGGTCGCTTCCCACATAGTTATGGGGCGAAAAATCCACACTCGGTCGCGACGGGGATAAGTGGGGTAATTGGAGTCTGCTCTCAGGTGATGGTCGAGGAAATTGAATATCCGGTCGGTAGGTATTGGTTATGGGAGACAACCGAAGTGGTTGATGATCAGGTAATACATTGTGACCACTAACATGTAAGGGAGATGTGTGATGGGGATCTCGTCGGGGTGGTGGATCTGGGGGACGATGGCGAGCGAGGGGAAACAAGTGGAGATGGCGAAGAGAGGTGGATTATAGGGGGAGAGGACTGTGATCGCATAGGGTGAGATGGAGAACCAAAGGATACCGAAATTAGGATAGGAGGTCCTGGACCAGCTATTGGAGGGGCAATGGTTGGAATAGTAGTAAAATTTAAATTAGGATTTTCGGACCATGAATTAGTACTTGGATAGGTAATGTCGTCCCGCGTATCCGAACTCCCACCTCTCCGAGGATCCCCATTATTGTGACTTGGAAGTCCGCCAGAATAATGAATTTCAACTAAAATCTAGGCTATATGCTTGTCCCTGGTGCACAGACGGCCATGGTCGACATATATAAATCTTCCAATGGAATTCCCAATGCCCATCAGTGCCTTCCAACAAAATTCCAAGGGAAGCCCTAGAAGTTTAACCCACATATAATGATTCTTAGGGGTGTCCAGGAGTGGGTTGAATCCAACATACCATTTTTGAAACGCCAAGAAGCTTAGACCCCTAAACTATGGCATAGCTTGTATTTTCAATAAGTCCTCCCTGTGCATGAAGTGGATACTGTAAGACAAACCCATCAAGCGGAAAACCTTTGGTGGGTATCCTAGCAACGGACCCCATTTTTCATCCACTCAAATCTGCATCTCAACTTCTGTAACATCCCCAAAATACCACTTACCAAAAAGTGCTCACCACTTTAAAATAACGACGCAATCCCACATAACATCATAACCCAAATTGTGTAGAATCATAGCAGGTGTAGGTTTGATGGCATTTCGTCGATTATGTGGTTTGGATGGGTGATCCTATCGATTAGAATGTATGCATGTTCTGCACGCTACATGTGATACAGGTGTAGTGATAACATTGAATTTATTTCCCGACAGTTGTTTATTGCTAATATGTTACGCCTCCATGGTGGTCTTGAAACATGCATCATTTAGAGCCTCATTCGCATCCAAGTTGGCAAGCACATCAACCAAACGATCCATACTGTGGACTGGGAAGGGTGTTCGAGGACAAGTAATTAGTTTATAATGTGATGTTTCGATAAACCGAATAATTTAAACTATAATATACTCATTTTTCATGTTTCAGAAAAGAAACATCATGAGTTATGTTTGTGAAGATTCTTATTATAAACTCTTGTAGATCTCTTTGTATGTTTTATCATTCTTTATCACAAAGGTCTTATTACCTCCCAAGGGGCAACTAGTTGGAGAGGCACTCCCAAAAGTGTGCAATGTTGAACTATAGAGGTTCTTTTGCTCAAACTAGGTCTTGACATATTCAAACATCTCACTCCTATTTGATGTAATTCACATTTTAGATGCTTCA
>JAXQQM020058050.1:0-104477 GCA_034641835.2 Pinus albicaulis
TGTTAATTGTTTATTGATTCCTAAGTGTGGAATTATGTTTGAAATTTGTACAACAAATAGGTTTTGTTGTTTCAAGAGTAAGGCACTTAATGTAGATGCTTCTTTTATGAACTCCTTTGTAGTAGGAATTCCTTCATATTTGGTACGATCTTCTCTCAACTGTTCAGTTAATGAATTTTTGCTAGATAAGTCATTTTCATGACTTATCTTAAGCATTTCTATCTCTTGTTGTACTCTAAGAAGTTGTTGTTCCACTTTCTGATTTAAACTTTTTCTTTCTTCATCTAGCTATTTTTGTAGTTCCATGATTTTGACATCATTTTCTTGGATCAAAATAGATACTTTTTGTACATTATCAATTGTCACAGTGGTGTATGCACCAACAAATTGAGATAGCTGAGTTAAATTTTCAATCAGATTTGATGGAGTATATTTCCATACTACTTCCATAACTTCATTACCTGGGGGTGTTTCAATCCTTCTTCTTTTCCTCTGTTTTCTCACTACAGCTTTATGAAGAGGGCTGTAGAACACATCTAGTGGGGGAAATATCAGTCACCTTGAGGATAATCTCATCTATCGGATTTGTAGGAATGATTTTTCTATCTTGGGAGATTATCTCAAGAGTTTCAATGATTTCCTTTGTTGAAACTATTTGCTCCTGTGGAGTCTGGAATTCTATATTTTTATGTGATGATGGTGCCTCTGGAGTATTTTCTAATGCACCATTGAATGAAGTACATATTTTATCTAATTCACTTTGATTTTGTGAATCTGATTGTTCTGCTCTGATTTCTTGAATTACTTTAATCGTATAACTGGTAATAAAAACATCATATGGAATCTGTCTGAGTATCTATTCTCTGAATTCATTGAATTTATGTATTTCTTCTAGATTAAGGTTCAATTTGACAAAATTTAGGATTTCTTCAAAAGTCCTGGTAGATTGCAAATATCTTCAAATCTGTCATCACTGTGTACAATAGGTTTTAGTTTGACTCACAAAGTGAATTTATTAGCATTATTTTCTGGGTCAAACTTCCTGGAGGGTAAAACGGGGAGATTCAACAACTCAATCTTATGATATTCTTTCAATGCATGATTAAGATTGCTGAGTGTAAATGAACCACATGAAATTGGAAAAATTGGCCATAAAGACTTTTTACTGTCTTTCAAAGATTTAGTGAGTCCACTACCAATAGTTTGGTAAGCGACTTCTCTTGCCATCAAATTATCTAAAACATATAAAGGAAGAATATGTGGGGGAGTGGAGCTTCCAAAAATTTTGATATATGAAAATGATTCTTCAACAAAAAATTTGCCTATCATTTGAAGGTCTGCAAGGGCTTCCTTAGTGAACCTAGGGCTCACTGTGTCAAACATAAATTGGTGTAACAGTAATACAACTGCATAGCATAGCCTATGAAAATGTGGTGTATAATTATGTTCCCATATTTCTTTATGACTCAAATGTATCAGGGTAGGGTCTTCAGGGGTCCATTTCCATCCCATAACTAGAAAGTTGGTAGAAAAACAGATGGCATAAAAAATATACGCGCTCATAAAAAATTGGGGAACATATTTGGGGGAAGAAGTTCTTGTTTGGAGATATTCATTAATTTCCTTAACTATATTCTCAGAAATGATAGTTGCCCAATTCATTATGATGGAATTAATAGAGGAGTCAATTAGGGGAAGACAATTTATGGAGAACTTGGTGTTATCACATAAACCATATAATCTGCATAACATTGCTACTACAAAATTATAAGGGTTTGCTAATGATGTGAGAGGATACAAACCAACTTTCTCACATTTGAACTTGTAGTCTAATTTCCTCCAACCTTGAATTTCCTTGAACAGGTCTTGTTTCTTCTCAACAAACTTTGCAACAAACTGACTGTTGTAGTTATCTTGCGGGTCGGGTATCTTATACATGATTTTTAGATCTTCAGGTCCGAAAGAACCTATAATCTCATCCTTGTAGGTTCTTAACTATCTGCCTTTGATCACTTCTTTGTCAAGCACCCATCTAATCATGTCGGTATTGTTGAACCCTTAGTTAAACTGAGAAGGGGGGGGAGTGAATTAGTTTAACACATTCATGGACTTTTAAAAATTTTCATTAAACCTTATTTACACCTTTATTTCATGTCCAACTTAATATGTGAGTAATCTTAAAATGTGAGCAGCAAGTATTAATACAATATAACAGTAGACTTAATATGAGAGCAGCAGGTATTAAGCAGATGATATAAATCAAATCAATACATAAACATCATGCACAGAGACACCAAATATAAGTGGAAACCTATAAAGTGAGAAAACCACATCTTATTATTGTTGTGATGCAAAGGCAAGCTCCAACTCCCTCTCACCACTTTTTTTCTGCAGGCACCAACCTACAGGAGGCTCCAACCTCAATTCTTCAAGCTACAACTTGCAAGGAAGCACCAACTCCCTTCAATTTTCTGCAAGCACCAACCTACAGGAGGCTCCAACCTCATTCAGCTACAACTGATAGCTATGAAGCTACAACTTGATAGGGAAGCTCCAACTTCCTCAATTTATCAAACTGAGTGTTTTCTGATTTACCTCTGGTATCAGCTCTATTCTGTAGCATCTTTTTCTGCTCTTCTTTTCTTAATCTTCTCTGCCTCACTCTTCTATACTATGCATTCTCTATATTTTCTTTCTCTAACCTCTTTTTGCATATCAAGATGATATTATTTATAAGGATTTTCTTGTGACTGTTAGCATTCCTTAATGAATTTGGAATGCAAAGCCATGCCTTTTCGCTTTCTGCCTTTTCATTTTTTTTTCACTCGCTCATTCAGAAAATATAACAACATGCATTAATTTCAATATTACAGTGGAAGCTTTGTTTTTCCTCTGGAGACTTGCCAATGCATCACAACAATATAAATCAATTAAAAATATTTACATTCAAATTACAATGAGAACTCCATCTCAACTCATTTAGTCTTTTGGCTTGCTGCACATTTGTCTTTTCTTTGACTGTGTCTATCTTTTCTGTGACTATGTTTTATCTCTTTTCAGCTCTGTTTGATTTTCTGTCCTCTGCTATGGTGTAACTGCTATAAACATGTAACTGTGCTTTGTATATCAGTGCATTTTGTATATATGTGTAAGTGCTGACTTTAAATCCGGGCATATTCCAATGCTTTTCATACAGTAAGTGTCTTGTTGATGTGGAAATTTCCGCAAGCAGAACATACATACATCACAATTATTAATAATCGCTCTCCACCTTAAGTTGAGGCCCGTGGGTTCACAGTCCACGTGGCACATTTCAATACAATCGGCATCCTTATATAAATTTTTAACAAACAAAACGCCACTTCAATGAAGAATCATATTAATACTTAAAAAATGCCCTTTCGGGCCCACTTGCCACGCTTTCCGATGCAATATATTTCTCCTCCAGCGATTTCCGATTGCAATTGATCGTAATCGCAAGCTACCTTGCTCCGATGTGATTGATCACTATTTAATGTTTTTTGTCGATGCGATTGGAACTCAAATACTTGTTAATCATAGTTTATAAGATCATTGGGTTTGGGCTTCAATCGCAATCGCAATTCTTTTAATGTATTTCTCTGATTCTTTTCTTTTGTCCGATGTGATTGACACCTTTGTGATTGATCACAATCGCATCCTTCAATGGTATGTTCCGACACATATCAATTATGTTTTATAAACCCATCGGGTCCGGGCTTCAATCGAAATCGTAAGTATTTTAATATATTGCTCTGATGCTCTGCTTTTTTCCGATGCGATTGAGTGTGGGTCCCACCATATAAGGCTTTGAAACATTTGGCTCTTTTTCCATTAAAGTGTTCCATTACAAATTTATATATATATATATATATATATATATATATATATATATATATATATATCCGTCGGCTTGGATGATTCTCGGAATTTTATATATATGGATACATTGCTGCTTGGGTTATGATTCCTGGAATAATATTTTAAATTATATGTAATGCCTGGATGGGTAATGATCCCCAGAATGAGATTTATATATATATTTACTTTGCTGCTCCAATCTTCAGTGTATCTTCCAGTGGGGGTAGCGATTCTTAGAATAAGGTTTGTATATATATATATATATATATATATACTTGCTGCTTGGGGTAAGCGATTCCCAGAATTGGGTTTATGTATCCTCCAGCTGGGGTAGCGATTCTTGGAATTTTCTGCTCTGCCTTTACTTGTGATAATGGCTCTGCCTCTACCTCTGCCTCTGATAACCTGCTATGATAATGGCTCTGCGTCTACCTCTTCCTCTGATATAATGACTCTACCTCTATATTCGCTGCCTCTGCCTCTGCCTTAGCTGCTACTGCTGCTCGACCTCTGCCTCTACCTTCGCTATACATATTACCTGCTGCTAATATTTGCCTATCTTTGCATCTGCTGCCTTCTTTGTCTGTCTCTGTCTTTGATACCTCCATTGCCATCAATGACAATATTTCCAATAGTCTCCCCCTTTGGCATTGATGGAAATACACTTTCTCTGTGGCAATACATTTTCTCTGTTTTCCTTCTCTTCCTCCTGTTGCTTGCTCTTCCTCCCCCTTTGACATCAATGGCAAGGGGTTCAAATTCGTAGTGTAGCTTCTATTCTTTGATCCTGTGATTTTATCCTTTTTCAATATTTCGTGCATTTTCTCTCTCTGAAATTTTCTGATTTTGTACGTCGCTGCTTCAACTGTTGGATTAGATTTACAGCGGGTTCACTACTCTTCTGTGTTCGGTTCACGTCGGGTTCACCAGTCTTCTGCTGCACCACTGACCCTTTTATGCTGAATGTATTCTTGCTATAATCCTTTTGATCCTGAGGACCTGTTTTCATGCTTCCCCTGCTGGTTGATCTCCCCCTGAGAATGATATGTTCGTTTTTTTTCTCCCCTTGAAACTGTTCTTTCTCTTCATATTAGAGAGTAGAATCTATAGATACTACCCCTAGTCTGTCTCTCAAATATTCAAATGTTTCTCTGGCAAGCGGTTTAGTAAATATATCTGTTGTCTATTCTTTTGTTGGTACATACTCTAGTTTTACTATCTTTTGAGCCACTTGTTCTCGGAGAAAATGATACTTAATTGGGATATGTTTAGCTTTTGAGTGCAACATAGGATTTTTAGATATACTTATAGCACTTGTATTATCACATTCGATTGAGATAGGTTCATTAATACTTACCTTCATGTCTTGGAGGGTTTTCTTCATCCACATGACTTGTGTGCAGCATGCTGCTGCTGCTATATATTCTGCTTCTGTTGTAGGCAGAGAGATAGATGTTTGTTTCTTTTTAACCATGCCACAAGACTTTCTCCTAAATAGGATGCACCTCCACTTGTACTTTTCCTGTCATCCACACAGCTGGCTCAATATGCATCTGTGTATTCTGTCAAAGTGAAGATTTTGATTTTAGGATACCAAAATCCATATTATGTTGTTCCTTGTAGATATTTGAATATTCTTTTTACTGCCAGAAGATGATTTTGTTTAGGAGTTGCAATATCTAGCCACTAGTCCTATTGCTAGCATGATATCTGGTCTTGATGTAGTCAAATACAATATACTTCCTATCATGGATCTGTAGAGTTTTTTATCTATATCAGTAGACCCATCATCAGCACACAAATTTCATCCCGTGATCATGGGAGTTGACACAGGTTTGCAGTCCTCCATTTTGAACTTTTTCAACATTTCTTTCAAGTATTTTTCTTGTCAGATGAATGTCCCTGTGTTCTTTTGCTGAATTTAAAGTCCTAAGTAGAAACTGAGCTCTCCAATCATAGACATCTCAAACTCTGTTTTCATCTCATCAGCAAACCCTTTTGCTAGTTCTTCTCCGTTGCTTCCAAACATAATGTCATCAACATATACTACAACAATCAGGAGTTCATTTTCATGGGCTTTAATGTATAGATTGTTGTCTACTCCGCCTCTCTTAAAGCCTTGTTTTTGCAAATATTTATCCATTCTTGAGTACCAAGCACGAGGAGCCCGTTTCAATCCATATAAAGCCTTCTTTAGTCTGCACACATAGTCTTCTTTGTCTCTCAATGAGAAGCCTTCGGGTTGTTCCATGTACACATCTTCTTCTAATTCTCCATTCAGAAATGAAGATTTTACATCCATTTGATATACTTTGAAGTTTTGGTAGCAAGAAAAGGCCAGAAACATTATGATGGCTTCCATTCTGGCTACAGGGGCAAATGTTTCATCGTAATCAAGTTCTTTGATTTGTGAATTTCCTTTGCAGACCAGTCTGGCTTTATTCCTGATTACTTTTCCTTGCTCATTCATTTTGTTTTTGAATACCCATTTTAAACCAATGATATTTTTCTCAATTGGTCTAGGAACTAGTTCCCAGGTATTGTTCATCTCAATTTTGTCCAATTCTTCATTCATTGCCTTTACCTAATACTTGTCCTTGTTGGCTTCTTCAAATTTCTTTGGCTCTATTTGTGACAACATGGTTATGTATACTTCTTCAGTTTCTTATGTTAGCTTCCTTCTTGTTTGGACCCCTACTCTCTTGTCTCCAATGATCTAATCTTCAGGATGGTTCTTTTGAGTATATCTTGAGGGAGATTTAGAACTCAGCACTATATCCTCTGTTGTCCTGCTTGTTTCCTCATCATCTTGGTTTTCCTCTTCACGATTGTCTGATGAACTGCAACAGTCAGTATCTCTTGTATTGTTTGGAAGTTCTTCATCAAATCTCACATCAATGCTTTCTACTATTTTCTGAAGAGTCTTGTTGTAGCACATGTACCCTTTACTTTTGGATGCATATCCTAGAAATATCCCTTCATCTGCTCTTGCATCAAATTTTCCAATATTTTCATCATTATTCTTTATGTAACACTTGCTTCCAAAGATTCTGAAATGTTTGATTGAATCTGGCTTTCCATGCCATAGTTCATAGGGAGTCTTGTCACTGCTTGGCCATAAATGAGCTTTATTAAGGATATGCACTGCTGTGAGTACCGCTTCTGCCCAGAAGGTTTGACGAATATTATTCTCTTGCATCATGGCTCTGGCAATTTCTTGAATAGATCTGTTTTGTCTCTCTACTACTCCATTCTGCTGAGGTGTCCCTACAATAGTAAATCATTGTTTTATGCCATGTTCATTGCATAGATCAAAAAAGTCATAATCTGTGAATTCACCTCCTCTATTTGATCTGATGCATTTCAGCTTGCATCCTGTCTGATTTTCTGCTAAAGCTTTGAATATTTTGAATTTTTCCAAAGCTTCTGATTTATTCTTGAGAAATGCAACCCATGTCATTCTGGAGAAATCATCTATTATCAGCATGAAGTAGGTTTCTCCACTTAGTGTTTTAGTTCTTGCAGGTCCACACAGGTCCATGTGCACAAGTTGTAGAGGTCTTCTTGTTGATAATTCATCTTTGGCCTTGAAGGATGTGTGATTCTGTTTGCCTAATTGACATGATTTGCATATGGTATTAGAAGGCCTCTTTATTTCTGTCATGTCTCTGACATCTTTCTTCTTGCTTAGTCTGATTATGTGATCGAAGCTGAGATGTCCCAACCTTTTATGCCATAACCATGACTCTTTTAGTTTGCTAAGATGACATACTTCATCTTCCTCTTTCACAATGTAAACATTACTCTCTGTTCGAACTCCTTTCAGCAGAGTCTTACTTGTGGTGCTTTATCTGACTTCACAATCTTGTGCTCTAAAAAGAACTTCACAGCCTTTGTCACACATTTGACTGACACTTAGTAAATTTGCTTTCAACCCATCTACAAATAGTACATCTTGGGCCTTTCCTCTACCATTGTCTATGCTGACTGACCCTTTTCCCTTGATTTTACCTGATTTATCATTGCCAAAAGTAACATTGCCAGATTTCTTTTCGTTAAGAGTTATAAAATTTCTTCTGTCTCCAGTCATGTGTTTTGAGCAGCCACTACCCAAATACCACTGGCTTTTTAGATCTTGAGTAGTTAGAGCCAAGTCACATTTATTCACCCTCTTTATCCACTAGAGCCACCCTTTTTTTGGTATCTTTTGTGAGGTGATGAATCTCATCTTCTTAGAGGAAATTTGGAAGGTATATGTCCAACTTGATTTCATACACAACATTGGATCATAATTTTTGTATAATTATGAGTATGAACAGAATTTATTTGATTCACAAACTTCCTTGAGGTGTTAAACATCAATCTTTGTCCATACTTTCTACACTCAATGATTTTATGACCAAATTCCTTACAATAAAAACAGTAACCATAGAAACTATTTGCATACCTGATGTAAGGTTGTCTCTTCCATTTGTTTGCTTGAGGCAGTCTCTTCAATGCTTGCATGTTTTGCTGGTTTGAATTACTCCTCCTTGCATGACAATATGCAGCAATGTGTCCTAGCTTGTGGCAAGCATAACAAGTGGAATTCTTCATAGGAGGGAAGAATCTCCTTTGATGGTTTCCAAATTTTACATACTCAGGGGTATTAGTATTTATTACATTATTTGCTACTAGTGGTTTCTTCTGATCTCTGTCTTCCTTATTACAGGTTTCTTCTTTTGTAGGAATTGTTTGAGCTGCTTCATCATTCTTCTTTTCTTTTACAAAAATAATCTCTTTGTCAACATTTTCTTTTCCTTTACTTGATTCTCCTTCATAGCCTATTCCAGTCTTTATCATAGAGAATCTTTGAGAAACCAGAATTTAATTCAACTTACTAGAGCTTGTTGTTTGAGAAGAGTGTATAACCACTTTCCTTTGAGCATTTTCTAATTTCTTCCTGAGACATATTACTTCTTCTTCCAAATTTTCTTGTTCCTGAGTTTTTTCTTTGATTTGCTTAAGTAAGATGACCTCTATCTTCTTAGCTTCTTCAAGTTCTATCTTTAGCTGCATAAGGACTTCTGAATTCTGTTCTTCTCTTACATACTTGAGCAGAATGTCCTATTGTTTTCTGCATTTCAGCTTGAGTCTATCAATCTCTTCTAGAGCACTTCTTAGCCCCCCCTCAAGGTCGACTTCACCTTCTTCTTCTTCATCTTCTAGCAAGAGACCTTCAAGTTCTTCTATAGCCATTAATAAAAATTTAGAGGTTCCATCTTCACTTGAGAGTTCATCTAGATCTTCAGATGTACTCCTGTCTTGTTGAGAATAGAAGGATTTTCTGCTGAACTTCTTTCCTTTCTGCCAGTTCTTTGATGTATTTTTCTCTGATTCTTGAGCCTGATTTTTTACTTTCTTGTGAGGACACTTAGCAGCATAGTGTCCAACTCTTCCATAGTTAAATAATTTGAAAGGAAGTTTACCTTTGTATTTACCTGAACCTCTATCTAGTTTCTTGACAAAATTTGCATCTTCCTGATCTGAGTAAGAGCATATGTCTTCCTCTTCTTCTTTCTTCTTTTCTATTTTAAAGTATGCCTCCCTTGTACTTGGCTTCTTCTGTGGGAGCCTCATTTCATAGGCTTTTAGATTTCCAAGTACCTGGTTCATGGTCAAGGTCTCCCAATCAGTTGTTTCTTCTATTGCAGACACCTTGGGATTAAACCTGGATGGAATAAATCTTAGAATCTTTTGCAAAATTATACTTTCTGGCATGGTTTCTCCAAGAGCTTTCATATTGTTAACAATTTTTGCAACTTTTAGGAAGAAATTGTCAATGTCTTCATCATCATTCATTTTTAAGTTCTCAAAATGGGCTCTATAGACTTGAAGTTTGGCAGTATTTACTTTCTTGTCTCCTTCATGGATGTTCTCCAGAGTATCCCACATCTCTTCGGCAGTGTCTCTGTGCATTACTTTGATAAACTCTTCTTCACACAATCCATTCAAGATGGCATTCATGGGTTTTGCGTTAGCTACAAAATCTTGTTTGGATTCTTTCTCTGATTCAGTTGCCTTTGGGGCATATCCTAATTCCACAACACGCCAAACTTCTATTCCTAGAGACATTATGTATGTCCTCATCTTGATTTTTCAGAAGGCATAATTTGCGCCTGTAAAGAAAGGGGCTTTATTGGTTGAGCATCCTTCTTTACTAGCCATCCTGAGAACCTAGAATCTCCTTTCAGTTGTTAAACTGGTACAAAGGAACCCACTCTAATACCAATTGTTGAACCCTTAGTTAAACTAAGAGGGGGGGGTGAATCAGTTTAACACATTCATGGACTTTTAAAACTTTTCATTAAACCTTATTTACACCTTTATTTCATGTCCAACTTAATATGTGAGTAATCTTAGAATGTGAGCAGCATGTATTAATACAATATAACAATAGACTTAATATGAGACCAACATGTATTAAGCAGATGATATAAATCAAATAAACACATAAACATCATGCACAGAGACACCAGATATAAGTGGAAACCCATAAAGGGAGAAAATTGTTTGTGCTCAACCTAGTGTTCCTAAATTGTCAACCAGGGTTGGTGAAGTGTTGAAGTGTGGTGCACTATATGTGCCTAGGTATTTGTTTCTCACTACATTGTGTTTAGTGTTTTCTGATGTTTTTGGTTTTATTGTTTTATGTTTGAAAAGGGAAAGAACTAAATGCTGGTGAAAAGAAGCTATTGGGCTAAACTATGGATGGCAAATAACAAATGCAAATACTAAAATAGAACAAAGTCTAAACTATGGCTGCCAAACAAGAAATGCAAAGCTTGATAATGACTTCAGTGCAAGAAAATAAATCACAACATGAACTTAAACTTATCCAATTCATTCATTAAATATGTGTTGGAAGAGCTTGAGAAATGGACAAGTTAAGTATAAATGAATATCTCCTAATTAAACAATCAAACAATCAACTTACAATGTTACAACATCTCATCCATGGTTAAAGGTTTATTGGAATATATTTGGAAAAGAACATTTGTAGAATAATAACATTTCTACTCTGCACTAGCTTCTAATTCTGTTTTACAACTCAATTTAACACCACTAGGCCTCACTCAAAAGTTATAGATCTCCTTTTTGGAATGGTCTTTGAGAGAAAAGCTTGTTTGTGAAATGGTAAAAAGGTTGCAAAATACTCCAGGCCTTAGACTGATACTAACTTCTGTCCAAATTATTATGTATTAATATGAGGTTGGAAAAAAAGAAGTTTTTGTAAATAATGAAGACCGTGGTACTTAAATTTAACAACTAATACAATTTAAAATGAAATGTATAGCAACTAAACTGGAATGTTAATTCAATGAGCTAAGACTAAACTAGAGTGCTACTAGTCTAGTTGGAGTACAGTGAACATTTTTAAACTAAAATTTCATTATCAAACTGAAATGTAGTGACAGAGCTTAACTAAATGCAATCTACCTCCAGAGTGTTGTAACTAAATTAACATGCAACTAACCTAAGGAATTCTATAGCCCATCTTGTTTAATATGAATGATATTTTGGAAGAGTTTGTGAAACAAGTATGGCTATATCATTCAATGCAATTGAACATAAAGATAAGACTGAAAGAAAATATAATTAAAATCTAAGATACCACAACTGTTTCTTATTCATTGTTAATGATGTTTTGGAAGAGTTTGTAGGAGTAAGACCGGTTGTGATACTTAGTGTAAACAAGCAACTAAAACCTACAATACCATAGTTATGCCTTATTCATCATGATGATATTTTGGAAGAGTTTATTAGAGTAAGTCTAACTGTGATAATTAACGAAAGGAAATGCAACTAAAACCTACAATACCACAGCTATGCCTCATTCATCGTAATGATATTTTGGAAGAGTTTATTAGAGTAAGTTTAGCTGTGATAATTAATGTAAACAACTACGAACATAAACTTCAGAAATATACTTAAGCTAGAAATGAAAACGAGACTAAAATACTTATCTAAACCGTATAAACAAGGCTTCTCAGGAGGCAGGGGCCCTCTACCACCAGAGTAGCACAAAATATACTTTAATATTGACTCAACGCTTTCAAAGGAATGATACTTCTTGCATTAAAAGATAAACTTCTTCAAAACAGAGTGTTTTTGGACTTCTGAAATCTAGCAGTAAAACACAAAATCTAACCTTTGTCCCTCGGTTTCCCGAGCATATTTATAACAAAATTACATAACCGTATCTGAGATAACATAGCAATAATTGTATTTCCTAATTAGAATCGAACTAGAACTCTGAAGGTGGTCTCGTAATCTGATTTAGGACATCTGGACTGTCCTTATCCTATTAGGAGTCTACCTCCTAATTTGAGTTCCCACGTGCATAACCGCCTACAGGATTCCATTCAAACTTCGTGGAGAGCAACAAATGATAAGGAGATGATGTGGAATATTCCCATATGTGTTTTTCTCCAAGATGACACCTGGAACCTGCATATACATAAGGACAACTACAGAATCGAACACTAGCTACAGAATGTCTGCATTTTGCAGCTAGATCTAGTTCAAAATGTACTACAATGACAAAATCATAAAAACATAGCAAGTTAGTCATGATATTCATTCTTAAAGCAATTTTAACTAATTCTATTGATCATTTGAGCTTGAAATTAACAATGGACAAAAGAAATGGAGTGGGATGTGGTGGAAGAAAAGACATTCTTGGAGCTCAACATACCCCCACTGCTAGATTATTGCATGTCCTCATGCAACTATTCCATGAGCTCAGAGACCTCTGCAAGAACATCCAACCCTCTTCTTCTACTTTTCCTGATAGTTAAAGGCCTTCTGGGCTTCCTGATGACTAACTTGAACCTTAAATTGGTAAGTGCCCTGATTAACTTTTTGTTTCTCCTTTTCAATTTTTCATTGGCCTTCCCACTTTATCCATTTGTAGAGACGGGGTTGAATTCATATTGGTTTTTAGTTTAACTTCCTCCCTCAAAATATCATTTTCAGTCCTGATATGCCTATTAAGTACTTCTAGCTCGTACTTATCTCTTCTTAGCACATCTATTTCAGAGTTTGGTGGGCTAGGGGTTCTGTCTCTACTTTCTGAAGCTCTTCTCTCCAATGACTCAACATAGTTGTAAATTTCTTGTTGTGCAGGGTCTATTTCACGAGCTTCTTCATCAAAATCCTACTCAGTAGGTGTTTCTTCATCTTCTATGTTTATGACTCTAGTTTGTTTAACTTTTGTTTTCTTTAGTATTCCCCTCAATCTGTGGCTCCTCCTCGGTTGAGATGGCCCTTCTCCTTTTTCTCTGGAAAATTTTCTTATGATCCTCTCTTTCTTAAGCTGCTTCTTAATCTGAACTAATTTTTCAAAAATCATTTCTTCACTGCTTTCTTGTATTGTTTTACCAGTTTTAGTTTTGGAGGATTTCCATTTTCTACTTCTTTTTGTAGGTTTGTCTTTAGGTGGAGGTTCCTTTGGTTCCTCAAAGTGATTTCTCATGAAGAAGTCCTCCCAAGTATCTCCCATTTTTTCTAAACGATGTTCAATTAAAATCTTAACTAAACCATGGTGGTATAAGGTTGTTTCTATAAATTGAATTCTCTTTTGAACACTTGAAACCATTTTCTTTAAACTATGAAGCAAGAAAAAGGGCAAGTTGAGTTCTTCTTCTAGAAAATGCATTATCAACCTAATATGGTAAACATAGAAAGTACCATATCTACCTTCACAAGTGATGAATTTTTGCAGGATAAGCAACATGTTCCTCCATTTGTTCTTTAATCCAGAGCTAGGGATACCCTTTTTAAAAATGGTGACATCCATACCTGGTGACTTCAGTATCTGCTTCCATGCTTCGTTATGAAATTCTCTGTTCTTAAACCACATTTCTCCTTGTCTAGGAAATCATGTTGCTTCTGCAATAAAAGCCTCCATGATAGTCAATTTAATATCTCCAACTTCAACCTCGGCTACATTAAAGGATCTTGCAAAAGTTTTAGTAACATCTTTGTGGAAGCCACTAAATTTTTCAAGGAATTGCAACCATCCTGCTTGTTGTAAGATTTCTCTGATTTGGGGATAGCCTTCCAAATACTTAGTGCCAACTAGTTCAGTTCTCATGATGAGGCCCATAACTTCTTCTTCAATCTTCAATTCACTAGCCTTCTTCTCATAGTGAGAATGGTCGTTAACAAGTTGTTTTTGCCCCACAAATGTTTCCTCTGTTCACGATGACAATGGTCGTTACAGAGATGCCTCTGTCTCACATACCGAAATGGTTAAAAGTTGGCTACGGGAAAGAGTGATAAGGAGTGGTTACGGAATGAATATAATGAGGTGAGGATGATGTATATGAGTTGAAAGATATCACAAAAAGAAATATCGCGAAGATATTTTGTAACAAATTCAAAAATCATCATTAAATGCTCAGTGGCGTGACTAATCCAATCACTTCATCACTTTAATCGTTTAGATTTTTAAATGATGATCGGATATGGGTTTTGGAATGGCGGAATAGAAGGAGTTTTATCCAAAGCTTTTGCGGGGGGGTTTTATTAGGAATGATCAATAAAATTAATTAAAACAACTTTTTGAATAATATATAACTGAACTATGCTAAAATTTTTCATGATATGTCACCATAATAATTTCATACCTTTGCCTTCTCTTTGATTTTCTTGTGATCTTCATATGCTTTGTTCTCCACTGAAAATCATTACTTTTTGAGTCTTCATAACTCCCTTGAATTTTCTTGTTCTTGGATATGCAGGATCATTTTGTTGGAGATTACTAGATAGTGCTTTCAGGCTCTCTGGCTGCAGAATGTTTGAGTGGCTGCAGAATGTACCTGTAGAGAACTTTGAATATGGTTTGAAGCTGGAATGATGAAAGGTTGTATGAAATGAATAATGAAATATGGTAGGATGGAGTATGAATGAGATGAATAATGGAGTGTAATGGATGAAAACTTATGAAATGGAGTGAAGTATGAGAAGTGGAATGTAATTCATGATATGTATTATTTAATTGCAGAAAAACGTCAAAATTTAAAAATCTAGAATGGAAATGAGGTGGATGAAATATGGAATGAAATGAATGAAATATGGAATGAAGTGAAGTATGAATGAATGAAGTGAAATGGCATATGAATGGATGAAATGAGATGGACCACAAGTGAAATGGATTTGCACTTATGATTTTGTAACAGCTACTTGTAGAAAAAAAACAAAATGGAAAAGTTAGAGTGTCAGAAAATTTCTGATTTTCACTCTATATTTTCTGTATAAACATGCCAATTAGTGATTGGTTTTCATGTTTATACTTTTATTTTTATTTTTATTTTTATTTTTTATTTTTTTAATTTTTTTTTCAATATATCTGACTTTAGAAAATTCAATTACGTTGATGAAGAAGAAATATTCTTCTTCATTAACTTCACATCATTGTTTTCCTGGAACTTCTTGACAAATTCTTCTCTTGAGAGTGGTTTGTGATACAGCTTCAGTATATGACCATTCAAAAGAAAAGTAACCTATTCTTCATCTATTGTCCTGATTTTTATTGCTCCATTGTCAAAAATTCTCACAATTTCATATGGCCCAAGCCAATGTGTTTGAAATTTACCTTGAAAATCCTTGAACTTTGAATCAAACAAGAGAGCCCAGTCACCTTCTTTGAACTTCTTCTCCTTGATGTACTTGTCATGCCATTTAGTCCTTTGTTGTTGGACTATACTTGTTTTCTGAACTGCATCTTGTCTGATCTCATCCAATTCATTAATCTGCTCCAATCTGTGCTTTTGTGCCTCCGTTAAATCAAGTCCTAGCTGAACTGCCATTTTGAAAGTTTGAATCTGGAACTCTATGGGAAACAAAACTTGCTTTCCATAAACAATTTCATAAGGAGTATGGCCTGTTGTGTTTCTCCATGTAGTTCTATAGGCCCACAAGGCTTCAGGAAGCCTATCTACCCAATCTCTTCTATGTAAATGAACAGTCTTTGTTAGGATTCCTTCAATGATCTTATTAGTAGATTCCACTTGACCATTTGCTTGTGGATGATAAGGATTAGATTTTCTATGTCTGATTTTGTACTTCTCCATCATTTGCTCCACTAGCCTTGATGTAAATTGAGCTCCTTGATCTGTAACAATTTCCCTTGTGACACCAAAACGAGTAAAAATATCCTCAAAAAGAAAAGTAACTACAGATGATTCATTAGCAACAAGTAATGGTTTAGCTTCTACCCACTTAGTAACATAATCAGTGCAAACTAATATATATTTCTTTTGTCTTTATGGAGGACTAATAGGTCCTACAAAATCCAAAGCCCATTTTTCAAAAGGTTCAATGTGTACCTGAGGTTGTAATGGCATCTCACCTGAAGGAGAAGGTTTCCCCACCCTTTGGCAACTGTCACACCTTTTGACATACTCTTTAGCATCTTTAAACAAGGATGGCCAATAATATCCTAAATGAAGGATCTTATAGGCTGTCCTCTTATCAGCAAAGTGTCCGCCACAAGGTTCATCATGACATGCTTTGAGAATCTCAGGCATCTCATCTTTCCGAACACATCTCCTAATGATCAAATCTGGACCTGTCTTGTACAACTCATTAGCAACCCATGAATATTTTGCACTGTCATAAATGATTTTTATTTTATCTCTTGCATTCATTATTGAAGGAAATTTTCCTAAAACTAAATAATTAGCAATGTCAGCAAACCAAGGAGTCTGAGTAGAAATTGCAAAAATATATTCATCGGGAAATTGATCTTCAACTGGGGTATTGTCTTGGATGTTTTGGAGTCTAGATAGGAAATCAGCTACTGTGTTTTGTTTTCCAGGCCTATCTAGAATGGTAATGTTGAATTCTTGTAAAAGCAATAACCATCTTATGACTCTGCCATTAGTAATTGATTTATTCATTAGATATCTAATTGCAGAATGATCTATGTGAACAAAAGTTTCATAGCCTGTTATATAGTGTCTGAATTTGTTTATGGCATGGACAACAGCTAAAAACTCTTTTTCAGTTACAGTATAGTTTAACTCTGCAGGAGTCAAATTTTTACTAGTATAGTAGATGGCATAAGGAATCAGGTCTTTTTGTCCCAATACTGCTCCTAGAGCTGTATCTGAGGCATCTGTTGAAATATGAAAAGGTAACTTCCAGTTAGGTCCCCTTAAAATAGGTGCTTCAGACATTTTTGTTTTCAGGGTCTCAAAGGCTAACTGGCAATTAGAATTCCATTTGAATTCACAGTCTTTGGTAAATAATTTGAAGAGTGGAGATGCTATCTTAGTGAAGTTTTCTATAAATCTTCGATAATATCCTGTAAATCCAAGAAAACTCCTAACATCTTTTTGACAACTTGGAATAGATAAGTTAGAGATGACTTCAAATTTTGACTCATCAACTCTAATCCCATCCCCTGAAATGTGATGTCCTAAAACAATTCCTTCAGTAAACATCATAAAACACTTTTCATGACTAAGTGAAATATTTGCTTCTTTACATCTCTCTAAAACTTTTTCCAAGTTTGCTAAGGCTTCTTCAAATGTGTTTCCATAAACTGTGAAATCATCCATATATACCTCTACACAATCATGTATTAGATCTGAAAAAATTCCTAATACTGCCCTTGGAATGTTGCAGGTGCATTGCATAATCCAAATGGAAATACTTGGTAAGCATAGGTACCCCAAGGACAGGTAAATGTGGTTTTTTCTTGATCTTCAAGTGCTACTTGGATTTGGTTGTAACCACTAAACCCATCTAGGAATGAGAAGTACTTTTTGCCAGCTAATGTATCTAACACTTGATCTATGAAAGGTAAGGGAAAATGGTCTTTAAGAGTAGCTTTGTTTAATTCTTGGTAGTCAATACATACCCTCCATTTACCATTTTTCTTTGGCACAATTACCAAAGGAGAAACCCACTGACTATCTGAAATAGGATAGATAAAATTGACATTCAACAATTTCTGCAATTCCTCTTTAACAATCTCCCTAAGATTTGGATTCATCCGTCTTTGAGGTTGTCTGATTGGTTTAAAATTTTCCTCTATGTAGATGTGATGAGTGCAAGTCTTGGGGCTTATCCCTTTCATATCAGTGTACTCCCATGCATATGCAGAAGAATGTCTCTGTAAAATTTTGACTAGCTCTTCTTGTTGATATTTTTCTAGGTTCTTGTTTATGTTTAAAGTTTTGCCTGGAAATATCTCACTTGTAGAGCTGCCAAATTTATCCATAGAATGAAGAGACATCTGTCTTGATGAAAAAAACTCAATGTTGGATTCTTCTTGAAATTGGTCATGTTTATGTTCCGAAGAGGATTCAAATTTTTCTAAAGTATTCAGAATTTGACTATCTTCACTAATTTCTGAAATTGTGAAGAGAAGTTGTAAGTCTTCTTCATCCTCTATCCATTGAGTATCATCTAGATCTGTAATTGTCGTTGCTAGAGGATACAAAGTAAATTTCTTAGTTGAACTACCATCAGAGATGTACATATCACCGGATCTACAACTAATGAAAGCATCAGCTGTAGCTAACCAAGGTCTTCCCAATATAATAGGATGCCCTCCTAGATTATTCTTAGGAGTTAGGATCATAAAATCCACAGGGTACTCCCAAGAATCTAGGGACACTGGAATGTCTTCTATTACCCCATCAGGTTTGATCACAGATCTGTCTGCTAATTGTAATAATGTGGGTGTAAAAAGAAGATTAGGAAGTTTCAATTTTTCCATGATTTGTCTACTCATGATATTAATTGCTGCTCCTAAATCAATAAGTGTGTTTTGGATTTCAGTTCCATTGATGTGTATTTTAACAACTGGATTTCCTAGGTCTAGATACTTTGGAATAGCAATCTTACCCATCATGATATCTGCTATTTTTCCTGCCAGTTGAATTTTATTTGTCTCTCTTATTCTTTTTCCTGTTTTCTTCATGCTCAACTCCTTTATTGTCTTTGCTAAGATTGGAATTTCCTTGATAGCTTGCAATAATGGGATCTTAATACAAACATTTCTCGGCTCATCTAGGAAATCATAATTAGGCACCATAATTTGTTTTTCTACACCTCTATCAATTTGTAATCTTTCTGGAAAGGGAGGTGTAGAAGTAGATGTTGAGGGCTGCTCTAATACAGGAGTTGAGATTATTGGTTCTTTTTGCTTTAATTTTTCAGTGTTTGGGTCTTGAAAAGATGTGTCTTCCTCAAGACTTTTATTCACCCGTAGAGAATCTTCCTCAAAGTTATCTTGTTCTTGTATGATCACAGAAGGTTTCCTCTTTTCAAGTATTCTTCCAGACCTAAGTTGAACATCACTAAGGTCTAGAGGAGTAATTAAATAAGTTGGAAACTGTTGGCCTTCTATCATGTATGTATTCTGAGGATTTTTATTGTTGGGGTTTGGTATGGGTTGAGAAGGTAGTTGGTTTGTATTCTGAGGAAATGGTAATGGAAGTGGTTGATTTTGATGTTGTAGATTTTGAGGATTTGGTTGAGGATTTTGTTGAGGAGGGAAATGTGAATATGGTGGATAGGATGGTGGATATTGATAGTACTGAGAGTATCTTCCATAGGGATTTTGTGAACCTTGTGCCCAAGCTTGAGATTGATTTTGAAATTGGGGCCAAGGTTGCTACCAAGAATTCCAATTTGGTGGAGGTTGACTATACATCTGATCATGAAATCCTTGTGGTTGAGGTCCTTGCCAAGGCCTTCTAGAGACAAAATTAAGAGATTCTGTGGAATTTGCAGAAGTTTCCTCTTGAAAGATAGCTTTAAGACCAGGAAGTGAAGGACAACTCTTGGTCTCATGTTTTTCTGAACAAATTACACAAGTCTCTACAACTTTTGCATCCAAAGGACACTCTCTCAAGGCATGCTTCTTTCTACATTTGGGACAAAAGATTTCTAAGGCATCAGATTCAGCTTTTTGCTTGTTTTGTAACTTAAGGGTGTCTATTTGTTCACTAAGACTCCCTAAGATGTCAGATTTGAATTCATCAAGCATATGCCCTATCTCTACCCTACTTACTGTCCCAGAAGCAGACTTACTTACCCTTGCAAGAGCAGGGTCTCTTGGACCTTTTACAGTTTTAGATTTTCCTCTTGAAAGGTTGATACATAACTCAGATATTTCAGGTAATGTGAGCTGAGATATATCCCCTTTTCCCATCATGTTAAGGATATCCAACCATTCATCCCTAATTGTCTTCAACAAGAGAGATTTTAAGGTGTCTTGGTCTAAGTTCTCCATTTTTTCTCTTTTGATGTTGTAATGAAATCTCTCCAACAAATCTTCCAGATTTTCATCTTCTTTTTGTAACATCTTAAACACTTCCTCCTTATGATTGATTGGCATACAATAATCCAAATACCTCTCTAGAAATGCTTGTTTCATATCTTCCCATGTCCTAATAGAACTGTTGATCAAACTCATAAACCACTTCAATGCTGCTCCTTTCAATGTTGAAGGAAATAGTTTAAGTTTTTGAGCATCTTGTAAGTAGTCATAAGTTCTACACGGGACTTCAAATTCAAATAGGAAGGTTTCAGGATCTTCAGTTTTAAGTCCATAGAAGTTTGGAAGGACAGAGGGTGAAATGTTTTTCATAGTTGTATTGGTTTCTTCATCTACTATAGGAAACCCAAAAGAGCTTCCAATTTCTCTTCTACCTCTTCCTCTACCTCCTTCTCCTCTACCTCTACCTCTACCCCCTCCAAATAATGTGTGTTCTCCATTAAAGACTCCTCCTCCCCCTTCTTCTGCCATAGTTGATTCTCCTGTGGAAGTGGAAAAGTTTGTGTCTCTAGCAGGGATCCTTGAATCTTCTCCTAAGATAGGTTTAGTGGATGAAGTGGAAGGTCTTTCTAATGGAATATCTGATCTTAAGTTTTCTAGAAGTCTAGGATCAGTAAAGGATGGAATGTGGGTTTGAGTTGGAGGTGTGCTGGCTCTTGGTCTAGGTGAAACAAGTGGTGTTCTAGGAATCAAGCTTCTGCTTCTTATAAATCTACCCATTGAGTCTCTCTCTCTACGCATAAAATTGTTTTTGGGAGTTAAGAAAAAAGGCTACCTAGTTACGCTTCCCCAGCAACGACGCCAAAATGTTTATGCTCAACCTAGTGTTCCTAAATTGAGTTCATTAATTGTCAACCAGGGTTGGTAAATTGTTGAAGTGTGGTGCACTATATGTGCCTAGGTATTTGTTTCTTACTACGTTGTGTTTAGTGTTTTCTGATGTTTTTGGTTTTATTGTTTTATGTTTGAAAAGGGAAAGAACTAAATGCTGGTGAAAAGAAGCTATTGGCCTAAACTATGGGTGGTAAATAACAAATGCAAATACTAAAATAGAACAAATTCTAAACTATGGCTGGCAAACAACAAATGCAAAGCTTGATAATGACTTCAGTGCAAGAAAATAAATCACAACATGAACTTAAACTTATCCAATTCATTCATTAAAGATGTGTTGGAAGAGCTTGAGAAATGGACAAGTTAAGTATAAATGAAGTTCTCCTAATTAAACAATCAAACAATCAACTTACAATGTTACAACATCTCATCCATGGTTAAAGGTTTATTGGAATATATTTGGAGAAGAACATTTGTAGCACAATAAGATTTCTACTCTACACTAGCTTCTAATTCTGTTCTGCAACTCAATTTAACACCACTAGGCCTCACTCAAAAGTTATAGATCTCCTTTTTGGAATAGTCTTTGAGAAAAAAAGCTTGTTTGTGAAATGGTAAAAAGGTTGCAAAATACTCCAGGCCTTAGACTGATACTAACTTCTGTCCAAATGATTATGTATTAATATGAGGTTGGAACAAAAGAATTTTTTGTAAATAATGAAGACCGTGGTACTTAAATTTAACAACTAATACAATTTAAAATGAAATGGATAGCAACTAAACTGGAATGTTAATTCAATGAGCTAAGACTAAACTGGAGTGCTACTAGTCTACTTGGAGTACAGTGAACAGTGTTAAACTAAAATGTCATTATCAAACTGAAATGTAGTGACAGAGCTGAACTAAATGCAATCTACCTCCGGAGTGTTGTAACTAAATTAACATGCAACTAACCTAAGGAATTCTACAGCCCATCTCGTTCAATATGAATGATATTTTGGAAGAGTTTGTGAAACAAGTATGGCTGTATCATTCAATGCAATTGAACATAAACATAAGACTGAAAGAAAATACAATTAAAATCTAAGATACCACAGCTGTTTCTTATTCATTGTTAATGATGTTTTGGAAGAGTTTGTAGGAGCAAGACCCGCTGTGACACTTAGTGTAAACATGCAACTAAAACCTACAATACCACAATTATGCCTTATTCATCATGCTGATATTTTGGAAGATTTTATTAGAGTAAGTCTAACTGTGATAATTAATGAAATGAAATGCAACTAGAACCTACAATACCACAGCTATGCCTTATTCATCGTAATGATATTTTGGAAGAGTTTATTAGAGGAAGTTTATTTGTGATAAGTAATGTAAAAAACTATGAACATAAACTTCAGAAACTTGCCTAAACTAGAAATGAAAACGAAACTAAAATACTTATCTAAACTGTATAAACAAGGCTGCTCAGGAGGCAGGGGCCCTCTACCACCAGAGTAGCATGAAATCTACTTCAAAATTGACTCAACGCTTTCAAGGGAATGATACTTCTTGCATTAAAATAGAAATTTCTTCAAAACAGAGTGTTTTCGTACTTCTGAAATCTAGCAGTAAAAACACAAAATCTAACCTTGTCCCTCGGTTTCCCGAGCATATTTATAACAAAATTACATAACCGTATCTGAGATAACATAGGAATAATTGTATTTCCTAATTAGAATCAAACTAGAACTCTGAAGGTGGTCTCATAATATGATTAAGGACATCTGGACTGTCCTTATCCTGTTAGGAGTCTACCTCCTAATTTGAGTTCCCACGTGCCTGCTTGCTTCATGGATTGTTCCAAACCGTGGAGGCAAAAAATAGAAGTAAGGAGATGATGTGGAATATGCCCATATGTTTTTCTCCAAGATGACACCTGGAACATAACGTAGAAATAAGGACAAGTTTGCGAGAATCGGCCACTAGTTAGCACATGTACGTGCACGTAGATCTAGTTCAAAAAGTACTACGATGATAAAATCATAAAAACGAGCAACATCAAGTTAGTCATGACATTCATTCTTAAAAGAAATTTTAACTAATTCTATTATTGATCATTTGGTACAAAAATTATGATGGAAAAAAGAAATGGAGTGGGGTGTGGTGCGAAAAGACATTCTTCCAGATAGCAAAAACCATATCTTATTATTGTTGTGATGCAAAGGCAAGCTCCAACTCCCTCTCACTACTGTTTTTTGCAGGCACCAACCTACAGGAGGCTCCAACCTCAATTTTGCAAGCTACAACTTGCAAGGAAGCTCCAACTCCCTTCAATTTTCGGGCTTTTAACCTACGGGGAGGCTTGACCTCGATCCATTTCTGATAATGACTATCAAGCTACAACTTGACGAGGTCCAACTTCCTCAATTTATCAAACAAATCTGTTTGTTGATTTACCTGGGAGTATCGGCTGCGATTACCATCTTTTACTTTATTTTCTTAATCACTTTCCTCACTCTTCTGTCTTTGAATCTATATTTACTCTCTCTAACCTCTTTTTTCATATCAAGATGATTTTATTTATAAGGATTTTCTTGTGATTGTTAGCATTCCTCAATGAATTTGGAATGGACAGCCATGCCTCTTCGCTTTCTGCCTTTTCATTTCTTTCACTCGCTCATTCAGATAATATAACAACATGCATTAATTTCAATATTACAGTGGGAGCTTTGTTTTTCCTCTGGAGACTTGCCAATGCATCACAACAATATAAATCAATTAAAAATATTTACATTCAAATTATAATGAGAACTCCAGCTCAACTCATTTAGTATTTTGGCTCGCTGTGCATTTGTCTTTTATTTGACTGTGTCTGTCTTTTCTGTGGCTGTGTTTTATCTCTTTTCAGCTCTGTTTTCTTTTCCGTCCTCTGCTGTGGTGTAACTGCTGCAAACATGTAACTGTGCTTTGTATATCAGTGCATTTTGTATATATGTGTAACTGTTGACTTTAAATCTAGGCATATTCCAACATTTTTCATACAGTAAGTGTCTTGTTCATGTGGAAAGTTCCACAAGCGAAACATCCATACATCGCAATTATTAATAATCGCCATCCACCATAAGCCGAGGTCCGTGGGTCCACAGTCCATGCGGCACATTTCAATACAATCAGCATCCTTATATAAATTTTTAACAAACAAACCACCACTTCAATGAAGAATCACATTAATACTTAACAAATGCCCTTTCGGGCCCACTTGCCACGCTTTCCGATGCGATATATTTCTCCTCCAGCGATTTTCGATTGTGATTGATCGCAATCGCAAGTTGCCTTGCTCCAATGTGATTGATCATTGTTCATTGTTCTTTGCCGATGCGATTGGAACTCAAATACTTGTTAATCATAGTTTATAAGCCCATCGGGTCCGAGCTTCAATCGCAATCGCAAGTCTTTTAATATATTTCTCCGATGCTCTGCTTTTGTCCGATGCGATTGACACCTTTGCGATTAATCGCAATCGCACCTTCAATGGTATGTTCTGACACATATCAATTATGTTTTATAAACCCATCGGGTCCGGGCTTCCAATCGCAATCACAACTCTTTGTTGCATGTTCTGATATTCCACCTTTTTCCGATGCGATCAGTCACTGTTCACCGGAACTCAAGGTATATATAAATTGTAGTTTATATACCCATCGGGTCTGGACTTCCAATCGCAATCGCAACTCTTTGTTGCATGTTCCGCTGCTCTTATATTCTCCGATGCGATTGGGTGAGGGTCCCACCATATAAGGCTTTGATACCTTTGGCTCTTTTTCCATTAAAGCATTCCATTACAAATATATATATATATATATATATATATATCCGCCGGCTTGGGCAATTCTCAGAATTTTAGATATATGCATACATTGCCGCTTGGGTGATGATTCCCAGAATAAGATTTTATATTATATGTAATGCTCGGCTAGGTAATGATCCCCGAAATGAGATTTATATATATATTTACTTTGCTGCTCCAATCTTTAGTGTATCTTCCAGTGGGGGTAGCGATTCTCGAAATTTGTTTGTGTATCCTTCCACCTGGGGTAATGATTCTCGGAATAAGGTTTGTATACATACACACACACACACACACACACACACACACACACATATATATATATATATATATAT
The DNA here is from genome assembly GCA_034641835.2 of Pinus albicaulis. NCBI lineage: Eukaryota > Viridiplantae > Streptophyta > Pinopsida > Pinales > Pinaceae > Pinus > Pinus albicaulis. The sequence continues at coordinate 25,220 of JAXQQM020058050.1, forward strand.
ATACTTTCTGCTTAGGGTAAATGATTCCCGGAATTGGGTTTATGTATCCTCCAGCTGGGGTAGCGATTCTCGGAATTTTCTGCTCTGCCTCTACTTGTGATAATGGCTCTGCCTCAGCCTCTACCTTTGATAACCTGCTGTGATAACGGCTCTACCTCTACCTCTGCCTTTGATATAATGACTCTGCCTCTATATTCATTGCCTCTGCCTCTGCCTTAGCTGCTACTGCTGCTCAACCTCTGCCTCTGCCTTCACTGTACATATTACCTGCTGCTGATCTTTGCCTATATTTGAATTTGTTGCCTTCTTTTTCTGTGTCTATCTTTGGAACTGTCTTAATAATGCATATGTCCTTTTTTTTATGCAATATGCAATTACACGATATCATGAAATCTCAAAATCGCAGTATCGCAACATCGCAATATCGCAATATCGTAGTTTTAGCAAGAATTTCTTAAAGTTTTACTATGTAAATTTGCGATTGTGATTTATAATATCGCATACGAAATTTAAAATCTGCAATCAAAAAATGAGGATTTCATTGGTTTATTGTTTTAACTAAGAAAAGATTTATGCGAAAATGCGATTTGCAATGAGAATGTTTTATTAAAACTAAAAGCAGTGTTATTTTTGGATTTTTATTTTTATCAAAAATAAAAATATATTTCCAAGAAGGGTCCCTATTTCTCATTTATCAATGGAGTAAATTATTTTGAAAAATAAAAATGGGGGGAGTTGTTGCATAGCAGAACAATTGGCGATTCACTTGGGAGAACCAGATATCTCTGAATGGTTTATTTTGATATTTCTAAACTTTAAAAATGAGGAAAAGATATAAGAATAAAAATAATATGATTCATGAATTAAACAATATTTTTTCATAATATAATATATTTACCTATCTAATTTATTCTAAATTAACTCCTTCAGTGATAATATATAGCTATCTATATCAGTCAGTACTTATATTTAAAAATATAAAGTAGTTTTTCTCTAAAATCGATCTGATAGATTTTTACTCATTTATCATAGATAGATCCATTGTTTCCAGTAGGTGTTTATAGCCTCGACAGGGTTATCTTTTAACCAATAATGATTCATGGTCCCATCTGAATTTGATTTCTTATTTTAAAATATAATTATGACATATCATTAAAAAAAAAATCTTGATACATTTCCAAAATCATTGTCTAGGTTTGGTGGCCTGATAATGACAATGTCATTCATTGATAGTAATTTAGACTGAACAAGCTGGCTCATGATGAGACCCCTTGTCTATTGATTTTTTATAATCATATAGATATTACCCTGTTATAGTATGCAGTCTCAGTAATATTAGTCTATATTATTTCTCTATGATCATGATAAACAAGCTCGTGATGAGACTTATTTTCTTTTGAATTTGTTCATTGTATATATTTCTTTTTATTTATTTTTTATATTTTTAAAGAAGAAATTTTATTAGATGGGATGAATCATTAGCTCGTTTAAGAGTTATGGATGATAATTATAGAGTTTGTAGATACCTTTTTGTATAGAATCCTTGCTAAGTTGAAATTTTCCTTTTCTGACTAATATATAGCAACTATATTTTATGATATCTAGAGTATTTTTTGGAAAGAAAATGCCTTTAGTAAATTTCAATTTATCTTAAAAAATTAAATTTTATTCATTTCTCATAATTATATACATATTTTTCCTTTACTTATTTATAGAAGAAAAATATCAAAATAATTTATCAGAAATTTGAAGATTTGAATGAACCAATGATGATGCTATTTTCAACTTTTATTTTCCTAAAGAAAAAATAAAATTTAAAAGATTTATTCTTTAAGAGAAATACGTTTTTTAAAATTTGACCATTTACAGGTAAGGAATATTTTCTACCTGATAACACTTGCAGCAGAAAGGTGAATAAGCCTATTTTTTTGATAATTTGAAATGGACCAAGCCATAATCTTTGGAATTTGGTATGCTTACCTTTTTACCCATGTGCCTTATCCCATTTGAAAACAAGATCTCCTATTTCAAAAAAATTTGAACAAGTGGATAATGTGTCGAATGAGGTTTTCGCTACTTGCTCATGATGAGAATGTATAGCTTTATCTTTTTCTCTTTGTTCTTCCATTTTAAGAATTTGATCTTGTCTAAGTTGAAGGGAGGATGAAGGATTTTCATCAATAAACTGCACTAAAGTCAATGATGGTATTATTACGTTTGTGGGTAGAACTGATTCTTTCCCATAAACTAACATAAATGGAGAAGTACCTATTGACGCTTTCTAGGTGATTCTATCTACCCAAATATCAAATAATAGTGCTTTGTGCCAACTTTTATGATTTTGTTCTACAGTTCGTTTGATGATCTTGATGAGGTTTTTATTTGTAGATTTAGCTAATCCATTACCTTGGGGATAATAATTAATTGAGAAATTTAATTTAAAACCTATTTTCAAAGAAAATTCTATCATGGCATTTTCGGAAAATTAAGATACATTATCAAATATCAAAGCTGATCGGAGACCAAGCCTGGTGATTATGAACTGATCAATAAATTCTGTAATACTTTGTGTATTAACCACCTTTAATGGGATGGCTTCTACCCATTTTGTGAAATAATCTATTGCAATTAGAATATACTTATGTTTTTTAGAATAATTTGGAGTTATTTCACCTATAATATCTAACCCCCATTGTTCAAATGGTTGTTGGATATTTATTGGTTTTAATAGAAATGTTGCTTTTCTTTATCTTCTTGCTGGAGTTTGACACACTTTGAATTTTCTTGTATATTCATGTGCATCTTTAAATATATTTGGCAAATAGTAGCGGGCATGTAGTATTTTATGAGTTCTGGTGTCTCATCCGAAATGACCTCCAGCTAGTCCATCATGTAATTCCTGCATTACTTTTTCAGCTTCGGTTTTTTCTAAACATCTTAATAATACAAAATCATAATTATTTATAAATAACACATCATATATGAGTTGATATTGATTTTCTTTAAGTCTCAGAGCACGCTTTGTTGTGTAATTGAGATATAATGGAGCATATCCATTTTTCAAGAAAAATTTTAGATCAGCATATTGTGACTGAGAATCGTTTAGGCTTACCTCAGAAAATTGCATTTCATTTGATTGATATTATTCTGTTGATCCATGAGAGGCTCCAATTAACATCCTGCAAAGGCCTTGTCCTTTAAGAATTTTAGCAGGATGTATCTCTACATCATATTCTTGAAATGCGGTAACCCAATTTGCTCTCTTCTCTCCTACTTCGCGTTGGATTAATAATTTCCTTATTGCAAAGTAAGGTATTATTATTTTAGTATGTTTATTTAGGAGAAAGGGTATAAAATGTTTTAAAGCTTTAAATATAGCATAAGATTGTTTTTCCACAGTTTAAAAATTCAACTCAGCACCTAGTAGGTTATAACTAAAAAATGCAATTGGTGCTTTAATGTTTTGATCGTTTAACTTTGTTAAAACTGCTACATATGATGTGTCGGAAGGAAATGTGTATAATAAAAATTATTTAAGAAAATAGGGAGTTGTTAAGGAGGGAGCTTCAATGATGGATTTCTTGATCAACTCAGAATAATTTCTCTCTTCTTTTCCCCATTTAAAAATTGTTTTTTTCTTGATCATTGATTGTAGGGGAAAAATGATTTGCGAAAAATCGGGAACAAATATTTTTACAAAATTAATTTGTCCTAAAAATGATTGCATTGGAATTTTATTATGTGGTAAAGGGATTTTTTCAATTTCCTGAATTCTATCAGGGTCAATGTGGATTCCATTTTTGGAAACAATGAACCCTAATAATTTACCTTCTGATAAGGCGAAATAACATTTTTTTGGATTCAAGGAAATACCAAATTTTCTATATCTTTGAAAAATGTGTTTTATGTGATTAACATGATTTCTTCTATTCTTAGAGTAAACAGTAATTTCATATAAGTATATAGCAATTGATCTATTGATTAGTCATTTGAAAGCTATATCTATAGCATGTTGAAATGTAGCACTGACATTAATCAACCCAAAAGGCATTTTTTAGTATGCGTATGTTCCCCACTTTGTCCTAAATGTTGTCTTTAATCTATCATCTGGATGTACCATAATCTGATTATTTCCTAAAAATCCATCGAGGAAAGACATCAATTCAGATCATGCAACAGACTACAATATCTATTCCATGGTAGGCAAGGGAAAATTATATTTTTGGAAAGCTTTATTCAAATTTCTAAAGCCTTTGCAAATCCTAATGTCTCCGTTCTTTTTTCTAACTGAAACCATGTTTGACACCCATTTCGAATGCCTAATAGGAAAAATGATTTTGGATTTGAGAATTTTATCTAATTCAGATTTAATTTGAATTTCTAAATTTGGATGGATTTTTCTAAGTTTTTATTGCACAGGCTTATCATTTGAGGTCATAGGTATGGTGTGCTGAATTATGGAAGTATCATATGTCTTAAGATCTGAATAATCCCACGCAAAGATATCCTTATATGTTTTCAATAACTTAATAAATGACATCCTTTCTTCAAGTTCTAATCCAACACCTAAGTTTATGTTCTGAGGTTTTTCTAATGTACCAAGATTAATCAATTCAAATTTTAGAGTAGAATTCTGTGTTTTTGAATTGGTAGTCTTCTTAAACGTATCTTTCAAATCATAGAGATCTTCCATTTTGACTACAGATTGAGGAATTGGATTTGAATTTTTTTTATCTTCAATCTGTGAATCATGTTCATGTTCATCTACAATTTGACCTTCATAAGTTTTGTCTGATGTAAGAAAGTCTAGTATATTTGCATCATTGTTAAATACTCTAATTTGTTATACTGTGATTAATGGAGGGCCTAAAAATTAACTCAATTGAAAATATGTCTGGTCTGAATTCTTCAAATGGTATAAGCCTAGATTCTACATTAGCAAGTAAATCAGCAATTGCATTTTGAAATCTAGGAACTGTGGAGATATTAAATGCAGTACAATGAGAAGTAAGTTTCTGAGCTAAAGTTTTATAATGTATTAAATGTCTAGAAATACAATGAATCATATTTCTGACCTGTCTAACAATTATGCAGAATCTCGATATACTTGTAAATATTAACATTCAATCCTATAGCTTTATACAGACCTTGTATCAATGCTTCATATTCAGCAGTATTATTTTTGCACTAGAATTTGAGTATGCAAGCTAGCATTGTTTTTTCTCCTTTTGGATAAATGAAAACGCAACCTTCTCCTGCACCATCATCCGTTTCTGAACCATTAAAGTATAGAGTCCAAAATAAATACTGTTATGGAATCTGATTGCTAAAATTAACACATCTAGAAGCATCCGTTTGAGAAAAATTTTCAATTTTAAAAATAGCGGTGTTCACTGAAAAAGGTGAAACCTGAGCATTAAATGATCCAAGAAATGATTTAGCTAAATAATTTCCTATGATATTATTGGTGAAAGCTACGGGCACATTTTCTTCTTCTAATTCAGTTACTGTATGTTTCATGAATTTTTCACGTTCGATTCTGATTTGATTTGGTTTTCCATTGTATGGTAACCACATGTGTGAGAAATCAGTAGAAAAATATCCATGTAACTTTTCAAACAAATCTATTCTTAGAATAATACCATAAAATTTAGGGATGTTTGCAACCAGAATATAAATTACTTGTAGTACTTTTGGATTGGATGATATTCTAGTAGATAGTGACATCATTTCTCCAACAACTTCAACTCTTGTTCTATCCAATTGAACTATATGTACAGTTGAATTTTGAGGAGTGATATTCAATTTTGTACACACTTTTCTTGGCATAATGTTTGAAAAAGCTCCTGAATCAATAAGACAATTATGAACATTTTTGTTAAAAATTTTATAAGTCAAAAGTAAAGGAGGAGTGTGAGAAATAGATCTATTACCAATTAAGACCAAATCATTAGAATTTACTTTTTTTGGAGATGATGAAGGTTTTCCCATATCTTCTGAAGCTTGAGCTATAACTGGTGATTGTATATGATCTACAAGGATTTCCTTAAGTTATCTTAGAAAAATTTCCTATTGTTTCTTGAGTTTGGTCATTTCGTGTAATGAAATATTTGCTTGATATTTTTCATATCTTCGACTATATTATATTCCAATGTATCTGAAACTATCAAAGTTTTAGAATTTGTATTAGCATCTGGTGGAATTAAATATTTCTTAATAGTTTTAGATTTTTTGACAGTTGTTTTCTCCTTGGTGGGTAGAGTTTTCAATTTTTGATTTGATATAGTTGAATCAGAAGAAGTTTTACTTCTTGTAGATACAAACGTAGATGCTCTTTCTTCTTCTGAAGGAAAAATGAAACTCCATAACCCGTTTAGTTCAAATTCTTATTCAGACTCCGATTCTCATTCATATGGAAAGGGATTTTCAGTATCTTGATCGGATTCATTGTTTGAAATCACAGTTGGAGGTTGAAATGTTGAAGAAGGGGTTTTCTTAAATGGTCGAAATGATTTCTTAGGAGCTGAAGTTTCAGCAACCTATTTTTTTATTTCAATCATATCCTTTGACATATTCTTTAATACTTTTTGAAGACCTTCAATATCAAATGGATCTTTCAAGACTTTCTTTTTAGAATCTTGACTAAATGTCACTTTCTTAGATTTCTTGTCTTCTATCTCTGAACATTTTTCTAATTCTAAAATTCTTTTCTCTACAACGAGAGCTTCTTTAATTTTATCTAAAAGGGTAGCTTTACCAAGTATATCTACACAAATAGCTATATTAGAAGGTAAAGAAGAAATATACCACTCTATTTTTACATCAACAACAAGTTTGGAAGCAGTTGGAATTGTTTTTAATAACTTGTTAAATCTGGAGTTGAAATATTTGATCCTTTCCCCTGAATTTGTTTTAAGATTGGAAAGAGCATTGATTAGACATGCAACAGTTCTATCATCTCCAAATTTTGCAAGGAAAACTTGCTCGAAAGTTTCCCAATCGGTGATAGATCCTGCTAGAAGTGAAAAATACCAAGATCATTTAGATCCTTGTAAAGTATAAGGAAACAATCTAACTACAATATCTTTGTGAGAAAATCCATTAAGATTCATGGCCAACATAAAATTATTGATGTGTTGTTCAGCAGGAAGACCATCATCAAGATTATATTTTGGTATACATTTTTCTGGATGATCTGGAAGAGGATTTGAATTTTCTATCAATACAACACTAAGATTCGTCCAAGGTTGAGTGGCCATAATTGGATTACAAGTTTGTGAAGGTACCGAAGTAGATCCAGAATTAGGGGGGGATGAATGATGAACTTACAACTGGAATAGTACTACTTGTAATAGTACTAATTATTTGAGTAGAGGAAATGGAAGACTAAGAAGATGCAGAGTGGGTAAGAGCATATGAAGAAGTAACTGAAGGAAAATTTGATGTAACTTCACTTGTATCTAACTTGGATCTGGATAATAAAAAAAATTTACGAACTGGTTCAATTGGAAATTCGAAAGGTGGAATTCCGAGTTTCTCGCTTTTGGATCTAGTTAATATACCAATTTCTCTAAATAGAGGTGTAACACTTTCTTCAAAATTTTCTAGATTAACAGGTTTTTTAGTAGAAATAGATATTCCTTCTAATTTCTAGATTAAAGACTAAACTTCAAGAGACTCAGGAGTGAATTCTGAAGCAGATGATTGACGAAATATTTGAGGAGATGAGGGGGAAGTTTCTACAATTTTCGATTTCTGATTTGGTGATTTAGAATTTTATCGGGAAGTTGTAGGATGCTTTTGGGTTGATCGACTCTTATGAGGGCTTCTATTTTGAGGTTGAGATTTATGTTCCATTCATATTCAGGCCCTCCTTCTAGCGTGAAAAATGTTGAGGCCTCAAACATCTGTGGCAACAACAAGGGAGATAACCACCCAGTCCAGACTTTAAGACAGTTCCTTTTCCGTTTGGAATAGTGGCTCCGACTGGGTATAATGGGACCAGTTTCCCAGAATTGGGTTTTTCTTTGATCGTTGGGTCTCTCTCAAGGGATTTTCATGAAACATTACTAAAAACTGAAACAAATTTATTGTAACATGCAAAACTTGAAATTGAAACTAGTTTAATCTAACCCGAGATAATACTAATTTGATGCGATGTAAAATGATATCTACTCGATCTGTGATGATTAATATCATCACAGATTTAATATAATTATTACTTTGTAAGATGATTCTTTTGAAAAAATAATTAATAAAAAGAAAATGAAAAACATATCGCATATATTTGATGATTATATATAGGACAGACCTATTCCTATCTTTATATCATAGAATAGTGCAACTGATATTTCAGGAAAAAACAATCAATTTCATATATAATTCATGAAAGCTGGATTCATCACTAATATACAAAGCAGAACTAGCATACATGATAATAGTACCAGATGTGTACCTTCATGTTCCTCTGATCAATGATAATAGGCCACATTCAACTCTTATATCAGTAAGTCTTTCAAAGAATACAGAAGTGCATCAACAATGATCAACAAAATGATATATAACTGAAAAGGCCGTGTTCCATTATTTCATCAAGACATCCACAAACTTACTTACAATTAAGAATTCTTTGCAAATGTTCTCAATAAAATTCTGGACCCTTCTCTAAATGCATGAGAAGGGTTTAAATAATATTCTAATTACTTACAAAAAACATTATACAAAATATCTTATGAGGTGGCTTCAAACAACCTTCGTCATCTTTAGTATCTATTTCCTAGAAATTGAAATTTGTTGGCTTGAGGGGTCCTGACCTAGGTTCAGATGTTCAATTTTTGCCAACAAACCCTATACTACTGGCCCTTTCGGCAGTGACTTGCTTGTGCAAGCCAAAGTCTCACTCAAAGTAGTATGGGTGGGTGCTGGAACCAGGTTTCCGCACCCTAGGAGAGGGTAGGTAAGTCAACCAGAGTTGTGTTCACCCTTATAGTGCCAAATCTTGTATCAAAGAGCTTATATCTATAGATTCCCTTTGCATCCACATGCACAACAACAATGACACTGACAGAAATCAACAAATCGTGAACTCATACAACGATAACGCAGCTGTTCCAGATATTCTTGAATGAAGTAAAACAAATCGACCCTAGATCGCATTATAAATAAGTAACACAAGTATGTTCACAGATTAAATAAATAGCACAACAACATATATTGAGTAATCAAACATCACAGATTCATATCACAGTAATTCCAGTGGATTCAGATAGTCAACAATACTTCCGCATTCATTAATCTTTCAGATCTACTTGCAATACCCAAAAACCCAACTTGTGCACATAGTGGCAGGCTCTGCACACAGAAGGACAGAGGCCCTCCATGCACATAGCAGAAGGAGTCCTTACCCAACAACCTTGACTAGATCTATCGATTCACACTTAGCAGCAATCTCTTCTCATTCTTAGCCTCCTCTACAACTCAAAAAGGTTCAACTACTTATACTATTTTAGCCTACACATACAATGGTCCACAAACCATGGTTTGTGGACTCTTGGTCTACCCTTGACCCATTTACAATGCTTTAGGGGCTTTGAACCACAACAAAACCCCTGCATTAGACTAAATATAATAAAAAATGTACAAAATGGACCAGTTTCGCAGCTTGCAGTGGACCTTGTTCCAACAGTCCCTCAACACAATCTTGTGACTCGTCCCAAGTCACTGTGGTGGTGGGGTCTCCACCTGTGCACGTAGTGTGTTGATGATGGCAATCAGCGGGAGCAACACTTCTTGGCTCTAAGTAGTAGTTCTCTGCACAATATCCGCGAGCTTCTGGGATGTCAGTCCTTCGGTCGCCGGGGTGACACTCTCTAGTATCTGATTCAGTCGCCTTGACTGCAACATCGGTATCTTGTAATAGCTAGAGGGTTGCATCGGCCCAAGGCTTCAATCGTTCCATGATGGCATGATTCTTGCATCGGAGTTCCTCAATCTCATATTGGAGCATGTTGCTAGTCTTCAAGCGTGCCAGACACTATGCAGGGACTAAGGAGGGAAATGTAGCTTCGACCTGACCGAAAGCTTCTTCCTTCTACCACAAGTCCTAATTGATTCTTTGGAGGATTGGATCGCGCTGGGTGTTGGTCCAAATCTGCATGGAATCTTTGAGTAACTGGGCACCCTGAGTAATTTTTCCTATAATGGTGTTGTTGGCCTTGGTCACTAGCTCAACGCGCTGGGCTTATACCTCTGGAGGTGTTTCAGGCTGTAACTTCACCTGTAAGTTGGTGATTTGCTATTATAGCTGTGCCTTCACGACCTGCAACTCCATCATAGACACCTTTAATGCTGCGACCAAACTTTCAATTTTAGGCCATGGGGTATCTGTGGCTGGGATCTCCTCTGTAACCTCCGTGCAGAGCTGGTGGATTAATGTTTCGAGCTCTGCCTTCTATGTGACATCATGGAGTACTTCGGTGTTCTACTACGCAATGGTCTGCTTGGCCACCCCTAGTTTTTGGTGCACCCGCTAGTCCTGATGGTGAACCTCTTGGAATACAGTAGTGTGGAGGCCTTGTAATGCATCGTGGGGTATCATGGCCAGATCTAGCTGCACCCATATGTCAGAATGGAGTTGGACTGCATGATCTGGTGGACTGACCACAAACGTAGCACTAGGTATGTCGTCGAGATGGCTTTCCTTCGTGGCAAGCACTATATGGCTGAGTACCAAGGAAGGTTGTACCTGAGTCACACTGGCCTATAGTGTGTCTGTCTTTAACTATAGGGTGTCGAGCTCATCCTAGACGGTGTCAATGCCAACCTTCTAGTGTTCCTCCAAGGCTACCCACTTTTCTTCTATGGCCATTGTGACGGTGCCTGCTATTTGTTCAAGTTCCCTATCAGTGAGTGTGACCATCACATCGTATTCTCCCTAGTGCATGCACTGCTTCTTCCGACGCCCCTTGTTAGGCTCGCCTATTCTCTTTGTTCCTCAGAGGTTTACTTCTGGTGGAAATTCTACCTGGATTTTGGCCTTGGTTGTTTTTGGCGGCACGTTCTTCTTCGTGGTTGTGTCCAAGCCCTGCTTGCTTGGTCCTGCAGTCTCTTTGGTGGGGGTTTTGAAGACTATCTTATAGGGAGGAGGCCATAGTTCGATCACACTATCAATGTCCTCATCTACTACCATATATGGGAGGGAAGTCTAGGTTTTACTCTTGAGACTACGGATCTTTGTGTGGTGCATCATAACCTAGAATGCTGCAATAATTTTGTACCTGTTGTACACCATTGGGGAAAACCGTGGTCGAGAGTTGATGGCTGTGGTCAAGCTACTCTAGAAAAGGACCTAAAAAACTTGGTTATATTCCACGTGTTATGTGTCCTTGGAGTCACATAGATGGGCGAAGCAAGCTCCTTCACACATTTCTGGAGTGAGCTCAGGGAGGACCGACTCCTCAGGGGCCTCCCATGCAACCAATTCTATAAGAAGTAGTAGCCAATAATAGAAAAATGCCTTCCCTTGTTCCTGAGATTCATGGACGTTGGTAAGGAATTCGTCACACAAATATTGGGCCCAATTAAGGTAGACCCACTTTGTACACTAGCCTACTAATCGAATGACAGAGGCAGGGATGGTTGCGACCTAGCACTTTCGCATTAGCTTGCATGATAATAGCATGGTACCCATCTACGTAGCATGGTCGTTGATGGATTTCATGATAAAATCCTAGGTATTTCAGTCCACCTTATACTTTTGGCGCACAAATTCAGCAGTATCGCCTTCATATTTCTTTCCCACCCACTCCAGAGGGTGCAGCCCCTACATGGGAAGGCATGGCATTTGATGAATTAATGCAGCATCATTGGGGACTCGGTCCCAAATCCATAAGCAGCCCTTCTGAATCAAGGCAAGCAACTGTCGGGCCAGCTGGTATGTGAAATTTTAAGGGCAAAAATGAGGCATCCATAGCAGGTTCAAGAGCCTAGATCTGGCCAATCCACATACCCAGTGCTAAGGAATGACTGTGACCCCATCATTCGCATAATCTGTGTCAAATTATAGCATGGGGGCTAGCTCAGGGAAGGCTTCATAATTTTCCAAGTTGTGATCATCAAATTGAACTTCGCGGAGCCTCCCGCAAGGGTCACTGATGACAGGGACTTCGCATGGGGCTAGTGGTGTTTGCAGATAGGTAAGCAAACCATCCAAGTTTTTGGGCCTATAAATTGAAGGCCGGCGTGGTCGGATTAAGGGGGGTAACCAATTGATCAAATTGGCAGGATGGGCTTCCTCCTGTGCATCCTAATCTTGAAGTGTTGTTCGTGAAGATTTGGCATGCCTCGGGGAAGTCCTAGGTCTTCCTACAGCCCATTTTGTAGCTTTCGAGGGCTTCCCTGAGCCCTGTGCTTTCTCTTTTTGCTTTTTTATGACTGGTGTAGAGAGAAATTCTTCATCCTTAGCCCCAATCTCCATTACGTCCTCACATTCCAGCTCTGTTGGTAATGAGGGTTCAGCAGGGTTCGTGGCCATCATCCTAGCGCGGAAAAGGAATCCCGGCTCTGGATGGCTACTGGTAGAAGGAGTAGGTTGTTTAGAAGTGAAAGGGATAGTGTAGACCAGGAGAATCGTATAGCTCAAGTTCGTTGGAGACAAAGGTGAGAAGTACAATCTATGCAAGGGAGGCAGATCCCTTATCTGAGCTACCCTGCCCTTTTTATAGCGCTTTTGGTCACCCAACAGTAGGGTAAACTTCACCTGGAACTTACCATCAGATAAATGGTCAAAATTCCCCAAAATGTGTCTCATTAAATGCTAGGGGGTTGCACCTTTCAACGGTAACTTTTACTTCCTACCAGCTATTAGTGTGCCAACGGCTAGTTTTTGCATCTCCTATGTGCTCAACATTCCTGCTACATTTGGGTCAAACATTTGTGCCTTCTGCGCATCCTCCCCCAACACAAGCTTGTTCCCTAGGTACCTCACAACCAAAGACATATTTTCCTGATAGGTGTCATCCCAACCGAACTGGACCCCTTGCAGAAAAATGTCTTTTAGAGGCATTGTAAGTAGCGCATATTCCCAAACAAACTTTATGTGATACCCTACATGGATGAGGAGTGATCACTGTTGTTTCCTTGTTGTGAAAGTCACCGAATATATTATTACTCTTTCTTCTATATCTGCATCCCTATTCTTAGCCAATGTAGGGTACGTCCCATTGCTACCAATTCGCAGTCTAAGCGACTCGGTAGTCGTGCGCACCCCTTCCAATTCTGAGTTAGACACATCTCACGGATCATCCTTACCCTCTGTTAGGGCTAGGCTACATAGTTAACCATGCTTGGTATCCGTGTTTCCCATGTGGGTAATTCTGGTGTGATAAACATGTGTGATTCACCCCACACCCTAGTGTCAATGTCTTGCAGGACTGCGTCAAGTGCCTCGGTCCTGCCTACTAACCCAAATGTTCCCAAGAACTCTTCCTTCAATGTCCCCTAGTGACAGGTGCACCGATGTAGCTCTGCATCTATGTACCATGCAAATGGAAGTGGCCCTAGGTCATGAATCAACAGGTGAACCCACTCGTTATTCGTGTTGTCACACCATTGTTCTTCCCATGTAAACAAATAGTCACGTGGATCTTTTGATCATAGGAATTTTTTGACCCACACGCCTGTTGGGGCTTAAAATTGTAGGATCATCATATCCTGACATTCCTCCCAATCCTGGAATGCCTCGTCATACGTCTGCCACCAGTGCACAGGTGTTCCACACATGGCTAGCTTAAGGGCCCATAGCCTTTGTCCCTTGGGAAACTCTGCTTCGAATGCTCACAAAAATTCCTTAATGCTACTAGAACCATCAAAGTAGGGTAGGTCTCTTACCTTTGAGGAAATGTAGTGGAAGTCCCTTATGACTCAAAGACATCGCAACGTCGAGACATCATGTAATCATTTTTTCTAGTTCTCCATCTCCCCATGAAATTTAGAGAAGAATTCATTGTCCTTTTCCCAGCAGAGTATTCCTTCTATCGTTGGGTTGATTGAATCTTCGTCTCGCTGTCAAATTATAAATGTCATCCACCTCCTTTTCATCGCACACTGGTTATGTGTATCGTTCACCTTCTGCAAGATATAATGGAACTATCACCCTTGTACCATTATTCTCAAACACCATGCTTCTCTTTTTGAGGTTGATGATACTACCCATATATATGGCCCAATCCAACCCTAATAGCACACAGTAGGTGTCTCCATCTTCTACAATTTCAATTACTTCAAATTCGGCTTGGGCCTTTACTCCTATGATATCCACCGTAATTTTAGACAGCCTTCCTAGTGGGATGACTTTCTGCTAATTTTCCATGCACAGCTGAATAGTTGACCATTCCAACTTAGGCTCTCCCATTCATTGCCAATTTTGTTCAGGTGACACATTTGCATCTAACCCCAGGTCCGAAATAACCTGACTCATCTTGTAGTCACCAATCTATGCAGACAACCGCATTTCTCTTCTATTGCATTTCTTATACTTGTATAACTTGTGCACATCCTTGACCTCTAGAGGTAGATTGGGTCATGCTGCATAGATATCTATTAATGCCTGAAGATTCTCCACAGCCTTTGGGTTACGCAGTAGCTTCATACATGCCTGCAAGAAGGGCTCAACCTCCTCATCTGCCTTGAGGTTCACAGGTGGTCGAGTAGTAGCTACCTCTACATCAGCAAAGTCCTTGCGAGCTATGAAAAATGTTTCTTTGCCCTTTTTTAGGTACAAACCTTCTATTTTACTAACAACTTTTCGGATTAGAGGTTCCATCCCAACCTCCTCCTCAGGTCTCCTAGTGTCCATCCCATTGCATGTAACCACATTCACACTTGGATCTTTGTCTCGCAGCTTAGCCTTAAATCTTTGCACATTCTGCGTAGATGTCAATTTCTTTTCCTGCATTTTTGCTATCGAGATTGGGCAATCTTCAATCACATAGTCTAGCTGTCTGCAATATCGATAGGATTTCCTAGTGGGGTTCAGGTAGTCCCTTACAAAGTGTCCTGCTTCTCCACAGTTATAACAGATTAGCTGACCTCGTCCCCATCTTGCACTTCCCCTACACCCTCCTTCCCTTCCCTTTGATGGGGAGCCACCTATACCTCCAGGGGTTCTTGGTGACGTAGGGTCTGATTGTACTTTGTATAAGTTTCCTCAATCAATCATCAAATCATATGTCTAACAGTTCTATTCAACATGTCCCACCAATCTACAGAACCTACACCATTGCTACTTTACCTCTAGAACATACAGAGCAAGGCGGGGATAGTTGTTGGTATCGTGTAGCCTTGCGATGTGACAATCATCACACCATAGTGTTGGCCCACTGGGTTTGGCAACTTCCCTAGGGTGGAATGGGCTAGGTCCCCCAGCCTGCATATAGTATGCTAACACAGGATAGATATCCTTGGTATGGCCATTCACCCAGCATCATATGCACCATCTCTTGGCATTAGCCTTTACCCCTCATTCCTTTCGCAAGTTCTAGATCTCTATGTGCATCACTTCTAGCTGTCCCTAGATATGTTGGACACCCAGCTGAGTCTCATCCTGAGGTGCAACTTTTAAATTCATGGTACTTTCCAAGGCCTTCTCCTGAAATTTGAAAGTTTGGCGCCCCATAGTTACACGCACCTGAGGTACCAACATAGCAATAAACCATTCTGTGTGCTGTCTGTCATCATATTGGAATCCCCCTTCTCTGATCACCTTCTTTAGTCACTGATTGGCCTCCCACACAAATTCAGAATGCCCTTGCTTGAAATCCTTTAGATCAACCATGATTTGGGAGTAGGACTTAGGTTTCTTGAACTACTATTTCAGGGCATTCTTAATATCTTCAATGGTTGCATTTGCGTTTTGGCTGATGTATCCCATGTACCATTCCAAAGCTCTTCCTTCGAAGGAAAGGAACAACTATGCCCTTTTCACCACATCATTAGCTACGTTCTGCGCAGTCCATATCGATCCTGTGACAAACCAAAACTAATCCATGTCTTCATCCCCCACACCCTTAAAGGTTGGGAACTTCATGTGCACATCCATGTCGTTTTCTGGTGGCGGAGGGGTAGGTGAATTCTTACCTCTAGGCTAGTTTGAAAGCGGTGTGGCTGGAGGACTCTGTGAAACTGCTTCCCTTACTAGGCTATAGAATAATCTATCTCCTTCTAGGTTGTTCCTGTAGTATTTTTCACTTCGTGTTGTGCTCCCATCCAAATCAGAGGTCATTCACTTGGTATGGATACACAAAATACTCTTTTTTCATAATAATATGTTGATAAGGAATGGTAAGGTCTTCAAAAACTTACCTCCAAACCTCGTGAAGAATCTTCACTCTACGTCAGAGTGGGAGACAAACTCATCAATGGAAAATTCTGTCACAAATCCTCCTAACACACTGTTTACCCAATGTTCCATTGTGTGAGTGATGGTGTTATAAGTCTTTTCTAATTGTTGAATTAGTTTGGGGGTCCACTCTATGATCCTCTCCTCCTTCCAACACTTCTGAAATTTTACCAGTCTTGAGAGCCACTCCTGGAGCTCGATCACAATCATTACAAAGAATATCTCATATATCTCTGTGAAAATGTACTTATTTTTCCACTCTTCAGTGGTCAACCTCTAACTATGGTTTTCTTTTACGAAAAATTCGTGAACTTGATGTTCAAACCATTCATCAATTTCCTTTCTTTCAGGCTTCCAGTATAGCCTTGGCATTACCCTATCCCTCTTTCAAAATTCTCCAGGTCCCGACAATGAAGCCATTTTTTGGATTGAGGGATCTTGACCCAGGTTCATATGTTCAAGGTTTGCCAACAAACCCCTATACTACTAGCCCTTTCGGCAATGACCTACTTACGCAGGCCAAAGTATCACTCGAAGTAGTATGTGTGGGTGCTGGAACCAGGTTTCTCCACCTTGGGAGATGGTAGGTAAGTCAACCAGAGTTGTGTTCACCCTTATAGTGACCAGATCTTGTATCACAAAGCATATATCTATAGATTCCCTTCACATCCACGTACGAAACAACAATGACACTCACAGAAATCAATAGATCATGAACTCAGACAATGGTAATGCAGCTATTCCATATATTCTTAAATGAATTAAAATAGATCAACCACACATGGCATCATAAATAAGTAACACAAGTATGTTCACATCTTAAATCAATAACACAGCAGCATGTATTAAGTAATCAAACGTCATAGATTCATATCACAATAATTCCATTAGATTCAGATAGTCAACAATACTTCTGCATTCATTAATCTTTCAGATCTACCTACAATCCCCCAAAACCCAACTTGTGCACACAACAGAAGGGTCTGCATATAGCAGGATAGAGGCCCTCCACACACCCAGCAGCAGGAGGTTTTACCCAAAAACCTTCACCATATCTATCGATTCGCACTTAGCAATAATATATTCTCATTCTTAGCCAACTCTACAACTCAGAAAGGTTCAACTACTTTTACTATTTTAGCCTATGCATCCAATGGTTTGCAAACTATGGTTTGCGGACCCTTGGTCTACCCTTGACCCATTTACAATGCGTTAGGGGATTTGACCCACCCCAAAACCCCTGTGTTAGACTAAATATAATAAAAAATGTACAAAATGGACCAATTTCGCATCTCTTAGGGGACCCTGTTCCAAAAAAATTATATGAAAACAATCAAACTGATAATCATTCCAGATGATAAGTTACTGCGAGTTGTGATTTTCTACTCACAAATGTCAGACATCAGTTGAACTTGTGGAGGTTTGACGAACTTTGTCTTCATTTGTGCAGCAAATATAGCAACTAGTAAAAGCAGCTGTATTTTCTATATAGATTTTAGAAAATAGTTCAGTGTCATGATCTGATTGTGTGGTTTGACTAGTAGCTGCCAGTATGTCTTCAAATGATTTTTATTTAGCTGTAAAAGTGCTTCTTCCCTGAGTTGACTAGTTTCTTTCCAAATTTGTTCTAAATCTTTAATATCAAGAACAGATTTGAGATTTCCTTCTTTGATGAACCCAGAAGTATGTAATATATGGTTAATCATTTTGACCATATTCTTTGATATACCTGTTGCTCTGGCTATGGTCAATTTTGCTTGTTTCAGTCGTACATCCTAGTCTGTAAAAAGGATATCTTTGAAATTTTCCTTGATCTTTGAGAGATCTGACTTTCTCCCTTCTTCTGAATCTTGCCATTCAATATCATTAGAGATTTTGGTATTAAGTTCATTGAACTCTATTCTTTGATCAATCACTGTGTTTTTTAATTGTTCACTAATTCCTAGGTCTGGAATTATGTTTGACATTTGTACAACAAACATGTTTTGTTGTTTTGAGAGTAAAGCACTTAATGCAATGCTTCTTTTATGAATTCCTCTATAGTAGGAATTCATTCATATTTGGTAAGATCCTCTCTCAATTGTTCAATCAATGAATTTTTTCTAGATAAGTCACTTTCATGACTTATCTTAAGCATTTCTATCTCCTGATGTACTCAGATAATTTGTTGTTCCACTTTCTGATTTAAAATTTTTCTTTCTTCATCTAGTTGTTGTTCTATTTCCATGATTTTGATATCCTTTTCTTGGATCAAAATATATATATATGCTACCTTATCAATTGTTGTAGTGGTGTATGCACCAGCAAATTGAGATAGCTGAGTTAAATTTTCAATCGGATTTGATGGAGTATCTTTCCATACTACTTCAATAACTTCATTCCCTGGGGGTGTTTCAATACTTCTTCTTTTCCTCTGTTTTCTCATTACAGCTTTATGAAGAGGGTTGTAGAACACATATAGTGGGGGAATATGTAATATTCCTAATTAGCCCAAGCTAATAGGAATATTCAAATTTTTTTTGCTTCCTATCTTGTGAATAAAATTCTAAAGGGGGATCAATAAAACTCCTAAATCAACAAATAAATCAATGCTCAATGTGAACAAGGCTAAATTTGAGCTATTTTCATAATCACACTTAAGTGTGAAAAAGGTTGGATCAGTGGACCAACTAAACCAGGACCAAATCATTAGCGATATCTAGATGCAATGAACCTCTATATGCACAGTGCAGTTCTAGTTGGAGACTACACATGTGAACAGATCTAAATCATTGAGATGGCTTAGGGTTTGGTAGTATTTATAACTTATAAAGGGAAGAGGAGGACATAAAGAGGAGGATTTTCATGATTATTAATTTCTAAAGATATTTCTTCTTGTTTAGCTAAGAATAGTGTTGTTTAGCACTACGGTGTTCCTGATAAGGAATCCTACCTCTTCCTTTCAGTAGCTCTTGGAGGATTCTTGTTGATCTTGTCCACTAGGAGGCATTTGGCCAAGCTACACCTTCCA
Source organism: Pinus albicaulis (assembly GCA_034641835.2). NCBI lineage: Eukaryota > Viridiplantae > Streptophyta > Pinopsida > Pinales > Pinaceae > Pinus > Pinus albicaulis. The sequence continues at coordinate 44,626 of JAXQQM020058050.1, forward strand.
AATACAATGCAGATACTGTTGAGGGATTGGTTTTACTTGTAAGATACAACAAGTAGAGGCTAGATCTATTCAGATCTAGGTCATTCTAGTGCCTCTTTTCAGTGGGAGAGCCTTCTATCCTCCTGATAAGAGAGTATTGGATCATTGGAGTTGCATAATTAGACGTTAGCATCAGGAAAAACCATTTCTAGATTCAATAACGTAGTTTCTCTCCCATAACTACGTTATTTTCAAGAGAAGAGCTGTAGGGAGTTTTGGCATGCTTTTGGAGGAGAGATCTCTAGTTTTTGGGATTCTTCCCTTTACTGTGGTGATCCATGGATTAGATTTCTGATCCATGTTATGTTCAAATATAATCTGATATGTATTTTATTTACTTCAGAAATTTTTAATCAAGCTGTAGATCTGCAACTTTAGATCTCAGATCTACTCTTTGTATTTCATGTTTTGCTCAAAACCCCAAGGGGAATGTGTAGAGGAACTCTTCTAATGTACAAATCTGATATGGATCTAATATTTTGTCCATAGATATGTTCTAGATCTGATATTTAATTTACAACTACTTCAGATCATAATATATTGTTTTCAAGCCTTCTTACAGCAAATATATTGTTGCAGCATCCCATTCTTGAGGGTTTTTTCATATAAGTTGTCCATTTTTCTCTTGTACATTGTATGGGCCCTATTATAAACCTGATTAAATTGCTAATGTATAAGTGATTAATGAACCATCATATTGTTCTCCTACATATAATGGGCTGATCTGCACTATTTTATGGGCAGAGTTATTTTGTATTACTGCAGCCCCTTCTTTGGGCATTTTCCAACTGCACTAGGTGTGGGGAGACCTGTTTAACCCACCTAGGAGGATTTTTTTTTTAATCCCTCTTATATTTTGGTCTTAGATTTTCATATCTAAGGGATCCAAGTGCTAGTTTTTAATCATGTGGCATAAATTATTGAAAAATGCATTTTTCATGCATGCCTTGCTAGTAATCCCAATTTGGGGGTATTACAGTGGTTTCAGAGAATGATCTTTGGCTCAGCCTGTGAGTTCCAGATATCTGAAGGAAAAATATAAGAATTATGGAGATAATGAGATTACTCTCATCACTTTTAAGATCTAGAAAGAACCTCTCTAAGGAGGTTAAGAAGATAGAAGAAGGAGAAGTGGAAGGACCATGCACTTCCTATTCTCATAAAGAAGAATACAAGAAGCATGGAAGACACTTGGATCATCAAATTATAAGTGAATAACTTATTGAGTACAAGTCTCAACCTAGAGCCTTCAAGGAGACTCTAGCCTTCCCACAGTTTATTCAACTGGAGGAAGAGAGGAGACCCTGCAGCAAGGGAGAAATCAAGGGTAATAGGTTTCCATTGTCCACATTTGATGCGACATTTGCAACCAAAGCTTGGGCAAGAAGACTTAGTGCATTATTCCTAATACATCTAGTAGTAGAGAAAGAAGCAATAGATATTGCAGTGCTACACCTTGAGGGTGAAGCAAGAAATTGGTGGTTCAGCAATGTGAGATGTGCAAAAGTATCTTTTTTTGTAGATTTCACTCAAACAGTGATCAAGAGATTTGATAAAGAGAGATCAGAGGAAGAGAAGTACTCACCATCTCTTGCGAAGACTTGTATCAACACTATCACAACCTTGGAGGAGCAGCCTTCAACGTCAGCAGTTGAGGGGGCCAACATAGTAGGAGAAGGAACTATTGTAGCCATACAAGGTTTTCCCAAAGCCCATCAAGGAATGATTGAATTTTCACTTTCTAATATTGCAGCATATATTTTAGAGGATTGTGAAGACCTGTTGCTACATGACTCAGAATCATCACTTACTGCTAATCTGGAATAACAAAGTTTCACTGGGCTATCAAAGAGAAATAGTGAAGAAAGGAGGACCCATTCCTCATGGGAGCAATCATATGTCAGCTTCATTCAGGAATCAATGAAGGAAGAGATAACAAAAGGTAGACATCTTGAGATGAGAAACATTTTCTCCTCTCTAGATGACACTTTCTCAATGAGCATGCCACAACTCAAAGAGAGACTTCTACTTGCAATAGATCGAAGACCCCACTATTTTTGCAAGGCCATGCATGAGGAGGAGGTCTCAACAAGACATCCCATGGAAGGTGCACTTCAATGTTCCATGAAGTGAAAAGTTCTTCAAATATTTGAGAACGTTGGTGTCCTACAATGGGAGGATACCAATTATTTGCAGAATGAGGTCCATGATCAACCGGTGGATGAATGGATGTGGATGATGAGCAAGAATCTGGAAAGCTGCTTGCAAATCTATGATACTGGGCAGCAGGAGGCTTGGCTGCATTGGCTACTCTTGAAAGAGTTTGGCCATCATCCTCTTTTTAACGGTATGTGGGGGAAAGATGTGTGGCAGGATGCTTGCATCATTGGTAAACAAGGATTATGGACAAATTGTGTTGATATGACATTCTTCATATCAATCACCATGTTTTCACCACATGATTTGTATGATGGAGGTATGGGGAGGCAACAAAATATTTTGTTTCTTTGGATGTTCTTGGGAGAGAAAGGGCATATTTTCTCTCACAGTTTGCATGATGTTGTAGAAGTAGAATATGGCACTATCATGGTGCAGAGGGGCTACTCCTTGGCCATTGATGATCTGGAAATACTTCCACTTTGGAAGGAGCTTCCTGTTTGTAGCAACATTATGGAAGTCGAATTCAACAATGAACATGTCAAATAATGGAGCTACAAATTGGCAGAAGCCTATTTGCATAGGCCAATAGCACTGTCACTTTGGAGCATGGACTTATGGATGGAGTGTCCCCAGGATCACTTCACCGTTGATGAACTTGAGGGACAAGAAAGAGATGAGAAATATGGAGTAATGGGTGGAGACATATATTACTTTGATATATCCTTCTTGGCTTGGATTTACAAGTATATGAGGAAGTATCTTCATGCAGCACATGATTCATTTCTCTTCATGAGAGTATGTCATACCATTATGGAGATTTTTTTCATAGATCCTATCATTATCTTATTCCTAGTACATGGTAAGGATATTGTTGTTGCATTTAGTGATTTTCATACTCTTACCATATCTACGCAGTGCATTTCTCCACAAGAGGGAGAGCTTTTCATTAAGCTCCATGATCAATAATGGGCCAAAATGTATGATGGATACAACCATCTCTTATATGGCCATGGGAAAGTGTTGTATTACTTCATGTATGTTCATTTGATGTACACGGCCATTTACCAATCATTAGTAGATGAAATAACATATATAATCAGCCATGTACCAAGAAACCACTTGCCATGTAATTTTCTGAAGCAACAGTTAGAAAAAATGCACTGTCACTATTGGGAAAACTATTGGTACCTTCTTACACCACATGAAACCTTCAAAATTTTCCTCATTTTGATGCTAATCATGATTTCATTTGGTGATATTGATCATATTTGTATTGGAAGAATGATTGGGAGAGAGACACATGAGTTGGATGTGTCCTTTGGGGAAGATGATTCCCACACTTTTTGCATTGCATGTTCTAATGGGAGCATGAGAGGAGATATGGCCACCACAGCCAAACACTTATTTATTTTTGTTGAGCTGGGCCATGTGATTGATGGGATGCCATATGGTGATGATTTCCTGTCCATCACATATGGGATGATTTGGGCTAGCTTGATTCACATCGTTTGAGAGGGGATCTTTGGAGATCTATTCCTCATCTTGCCACTTAAGGGAATTTGTGTTGCAGCGCAAGATCAGTACATACTTTGTACTTGTCATAAGTGGAGAGGAAGACAGCATGGGGTAGGCTACTTTGCTTACCATGTTTAGATTTTTAGCCCACCTACTTTGCAAGAGCTCAAGGTGGAGGAGCATTTTTAGGAGTTTCCATGTTGGGAGGTGACTCAGTTTGTGTGGATGATTGCTTGGGGATGGAGGATCCATTTGGGGAAGATTTCAGCCTCCATGCCTTGGGAGGAAACTCTTCAGTTCTATCATTGTAGTTGCTTGAGGAAAAGCAACATTTGGGAGGGGAGGACTGTAATATTCCTAATTAGCCCAAGCTAATAAGAATATTCGATTTTGTTTTGCTTCTTTTTTTGTGAATAAAATTGTAAAGGAGGATCAATAAAAATCCTAAATCAACAAATAAATCAATTCTCAATGTGAAAAGGGCTAAATATGAGCTAGTTTCATAAGCACACTTAAGTACGAAAGAGGCTGGATCAGTTGACCAAGTCAACCAAGACCAAATCATCAACATTGTCTAGATGCAATGAACCTCCTAGATGCATAGGTTAGTTCTAGTTGGAGGCTACACATGTGAATAGAGCTAAATCATTGAGATGGTTCAGGGTTTGGCAGGATTTATAACTTAGAAAAGGAAGAGGAGGACATCAAGAGAAGGTTGTTCATGATTATGATTTGATGAAGATATTGTGAGTTTAGACATTTCTTATTCTCTTGCTATTTAGTTGAGAATAGTGCTATTTAGCACTAGGGTGTTCCTGATCAGGAATCCCACCTCTTCCATTGAGTAGCTCTTGGAGGAGTCTTGTTGATGTTATGAAATATTAGGCATTTGGCCAAGCTACACCTTCCAACTACAATGTAGATCTCATTGAGTGTTTGGTTTTCCTTGTAAGCTGCAGCAAGTGGAGGCTAGATCTATTCAGATCTAGGCCATTCTAGTGCTTCTTTTCAGTGGGAGAGCCTTATATCCTCCTGATAAGATATTATTGGATCATTGGAGATGCATAATCAAATCTTGGCATCAGGAAAAAACATTGCTAGAGTCAACAACGTAGTTTCTCTCCCATAACTGCGTTATTTGCAAGAGCAGAGTTGCAGGGAGTTTTGGCATGATTTTGTGTTGGGTATGTATTATATTCTTTCCACGACTAGCCGCACACACTGTACGTTGCACCGAGCACAGCAGGGGCGTCATAGGGGGGGCAGCATCCCCCCCAGTCAGGGTCCGGGGCAGCGCCTCGGCGAAAATTGTTTTGGTATGTGGTCCCACTCATAGGCGGACCTGCCCATGTTTTGTGCATGAGTTTGCACATGGTTTTTGGGCTACGATGGTTTTCGGCCCCTGGTATTTTGTGGATCCGGTCAAGGGAACTACGGTTATGTTCTAATCTAGGGTTAATGGATTGGGGTTTATGTATGCTTCGGTATGTATATATATGTGTTGTAACACCAAAAGGAACATAACAAAAAATCAAGCTGGTCATCTCGATTTGGGATCCAGGGGAAATTCTCTGTGTTTATCTATTTTATGTTTTATACTCTCGCTATTTTTTATTTTCTGTTATAAGATTCGTGTGTAGATAATTTCTGTTTAGGGTTAAAACCTATATTTGGTATGAGAGTTGTTTCGGCTTCAAGGGGATGCCTTTGCTGTTGAGGGTTTTTTGCTTGGGGCCTAAGGTAGACCCTGTTCAATGGGAGATCTGCGGGATCGATTCTTGCGGTGAAAGAAGATGGCGAGTGGCAGAAAGATAGAGATCGAGAAATTTAATGGTCAGATTTTTGAGTTGTGGAAGCTCAAGATGGAGGATCTGCTGGTGGATAAATATCAGTGGATCGTGGTAGATACTAGATCAGAAGGCTAAGAGCACAATATGGTTGTGTGTCTCAGATTCAGTATTGTTGAATGTATCTGGGGAATCTACGATGAATAATTTGTGGGAAAAACTTGGGACTTTGTACCAATCTAAGTCTCTGGTGAATAAGTTGTTCCTGCGGAAAAATTTGTATAACTTGAGGATGAAGGATGGAGACTTGGTGACAGAGCATTTGAATGCCTTCAATACTATGGTAAGTCAGCTATCATCTGTTGATATTAAAATATTAGATGAAGATAAGTGCATCAGTTTGTTGTGTTCTCTACCAGACTCCTGGGACAGTCTGGTTATTGCAATAGGTAGCAATACAACTACCTTGAATTTTGATGACATTTGTCTCAGCCTTGCTGTCAGAGGAAATGAGATAGAGAAATATGGAGGGTCAAAATGGAGATGCCTTATCTGTACGAGGAGGTCCCAAAATAGAAACAAGAATAAGTTTTCGAGTGGGAGATCTAGATCTAGAGGGAGATATAAATCTCCTGGAAAGTTTGTAAAGGTATGTGGAAATTCAAAACGGAAGGACACTACAAAAAGGAATGCAGATCTAAAGCTCCTGAGAAGGGAAAGGGATCTGATGATGCTCCTTCTGCAGAGGCAAAAACCACCTCGGATGACTGTGGGGATGTGTATTTGGCTTCTTCTTCAAATACACATGTAGATCATGATTCATGGTTGATTGACTGAGGTGCATCCTTTCACTTCACTCCCCATAGGGAGTGGTTATGCGAGTATGAGAAATATGATGGTGGTGATGTCTTCCTAGGGGATGATAGGAAGGCCAGAATTGTCAGATGTGGAAAGGTCAAGGTGAAGCTGCAAGGTGGAAGGATTAGAACACTTCCTGGTGTTATGCATATTCATACATTGTCTAGAAATATGATTTCTTTAAGCAAGATGGATGATGCAGGTGTAAAAAACAGTGTTCGAGAAAGATGCCTGCAAGATGGTTCGGGGAGCAGTGGTATTAATGCGGGCAGTTCAGATTGGAACTTTGTACAAGCTACGAGGTAGCACTGTTATTGATGGGTGTAATAGTTCTGTGGTTCCTGAAAGAGGAGCGGAAAACTGTGTCTAGAGAAAAAGGTGTGCTATGGCATCAAAGGCTTGGAAATATTGGAGAGAAGGGCCTTCGGATACTGCATGGAAATGGTATGGTAGAAGGTATGTCTAATTTCTCTATGGATTTCGATTTCTGTGAACGTTGTGTATATGGGAAGTAGAATCGGGTGAGTTTTCCTTCTGGTGCTAAGAGGGCGAACAAGATATTAGAGCTTGTGTACAGTGATGTGTTTGGACATGTGTCGGTTCCATCACTGGGTAAGTATGTGTACTATGTTTCATTCATAGATGACTTCTCAAGGAATACATGGATATATTTCTTGAGGAAGAAATATAAAGTCTTTGAAAAATTTAAAGAATTTAAGGCTCTGGTGGAAAAATAGGCAGAGAATAAGATAAAGGCACTGAGGATAGATAATGGTGGGGAGTTCTACAAGAAGGAATTTGAAGAGTTCTGTAAAAATTGTGGCATAGTATGACAGAAGACTACTCCATACACACCTCAAAAAAATGGAGTTTCATAAAGAATGAACATAACACTGACAGAAAAGGAAAGAAGCATGCTCAGTGGTATCGAGTTAGGACAAGAATTCTAGGTAGAGGCAGTGGAGACTACATGTTACTTAGTTAATAGATCACTGTCATTAGCATTGGAGGATAAGACTCCACATGAGGTATGGACTAGTAAGAAACCCTCTCTTTCACATCTAAGGGTATTTGGATGTGATGCATATGTACATGTTCCAAAGGATAAAAGGACCAAGTTGGATAATAAATCTGAAAATTGCATCTTTATTGGGTATAAGGATGGTTTAAAAGGTTATAAGCTTTGGAATCGAGAAACAAGGAAGGTTGTGTACATCCAAGATGTGGTGTTTAGAGAGGTGAAATATGTTGTTACACATGAAGTCCTACCGAAGGAACCTAAGAAGATAGAGTTTGAGCTAAGGGAGGATGAATTAGACTCTACAACAGAAGAAGACTCAGAAGAGGAAGAGCCACAAACTCCAGCTTTGAGAAGATCAGCTAGAGAAAGAAGACAACCATAAAGGTATAGTCCATCTACTTTCTGTTCAAATTTTTCCTTAACTATAACTGATGATGATCCCAGAACTGTAAGGGAGGCAGTAGAGTCAGAGGATGGAAAATTCTGGAAGGAGGCCATGGTTGATGAAATGGCATCCTTGCACAAAAATGAGGCATGGGATCTGGTGGAGTTGTTGGCTAGAAGGAAGCCCATTGGGAGAAAATGGGTGTTTAAAAACAAGATGAATGTAGAAATCAAGGTGGAGAAATACAAAGCTCGGTTGGTAGAAAAAGGTTATTCCCAAGTGCCGGGAATTGATTTTGGTGATAATTTTTCTCCTGTTGCCAAGGTTACTTCTATTAGATTACTTTTATCTATTTTTGCTGCATTTGATTTTGAGATAGAATATATGGATGTGAAGAAAGCATTTCTTCATGGGGATCTAGAAGAGGAGATCTACATGATGCAACCTGAAGGCTTTATGGTGAAGGGTAAGAAAGAACTAGTATGAAGGTTGAAGAAGTCATTGTATGGGTTAAAATAGTCACCAAGGATGTGGTATCAGAAATTTGATACCTATATATGGGGACTTGGCTTCACCAGAAGCAAGGAGGATCACTATGTTTATTTTAAATTAAGTGGTGACCATGTTATTTATTTGGTCTTGTATGTGGATGATATGTTGTTGATTGGAAATGACAAAGAAATTATCCAATATTTGAAGACCCAACTGTTCTCCAAATTTGACATGAAGGATCTTGGTGCTGCAAACTATATTTTGGGCATTGAAATTAAGAGAGATCGGGCAAAGAGGAAGCTCTAGTTAAACCAGAGGAGGTATGTCGAGACTATATTGCAGAGGTTCAATATGCAGGATAGTAAACCGGTGAAAGTTCCTATTCTTGTAGGTGTAAAACTATCTGCTGAACAGTGTCTCAGGACATAAGAAGAAGAGGAGGATATGTCCCATGTTCCATATGCAAGTGAATTGGGTAGCCTGATGTATGTAATGGTCTGTACTAGACCAGACATTTCACATGCAATGGGAGTATTGGGTAGGTTTATGTCAAACCCAGGGAAGGAGCATTGGACAGTGGTGAAGCAGGTTTCTAGATATTTACGTGGCACTAGTGATTATGGCTTGTGCTACCAGCGAAGACAAGGATTGGAAAGAATGTTGAACATTCATGGTTTTGTTGATGCAGACTGGGCTAGAGATCTGGACCAAATAATATCTACAAGTGGGTATGTGTTTAGCCTATTTGGAGGTGCAGTTAGTTGGATGAGTAAAACACAGTCTATAGTGGCGCTTTCAACTACAGAGGCATAATACATAGCAGCCACTCATGCAAGCAAGGAAGTAGTTCGGTTGCAGAGATTGTGTTCAAGTATGGGGTTGGTACAACAAGCTATAAGGATAGACTGTGATAGCCAAAGTGCAATTTTCTTGGCTAAGAATCCTGCTTATCATTCAAAGACAATGCACATTGACGTTCAATATCACTTTGTTAGAGATATGGTTGAGGCTAAAAGGGTGTTGTTGGTAAAGGTGCACACTTTGAAGAATGTTGCAGATGCATTGAAAAAGTCTGTAAGCACTCGGAAGTTCTCTTGGTGTAGAGAAACAATGGGTGTTGAAGAATTGGCCCAATGAATAAGCTCTCCTGTGGCCCCCTGTGGAAATAAAACAACAAGTGGGAGAATGTTGGGTATGTGTTATATTCTTTCCATGACTAGCCCCATGCATTGTACATTGTGCTAGGCACAACAGGGGGGTGATAAGGGGGGTGGAAGCCCCCCCTATCGGGGTCCAGGGCAGCGCCTCGGCGAAATTTTTTTTGGTATGCGGTCCTACTCATAGGCGGACCCACCCATGTTTTTTGCATGATTTTGCACATGGTTTTTGGGGTATGATGGTTTTTGGCCTCTGGTATTTTGTAGATCTGATCAAGGGAACTACAGGTATGTTGTAATCTAGGGTTAATGAATTGGGTTTTATGTATGCTTCGGCATGTATATATATATGTGTTGTAACAGTAAAAGGAACATAATGAAAAATCAAGCTGGTCGTCCTGATTTGGGATCCAGGGGAAATTCTCTGTGCTTATCTATTTTATTTTTTATATTCTTGCTATTGTATATTTTCTATTATAAGATTCATGTGTAGATAATTTTCGTTCAGGGTTAAAACCTATATTTTGGAGGAGAGATCTCTGGTGTTTGGGATTCTTCCCTTCACTGTGCTGATCCATGGATTAGATTTTTGATCCATGTTATTTTCAGATTTTATCTACTGTGTATTGTATTTAATTTAGAAATTCTGAATCAAACTACACATCTGCAACTTTAGATCTCAGATCTACTCTTTGCATTTCATGTTTTTCTCAAAACCCCAAGGGGAATGTGTAGAGCAGTTCTTCTAGTGTAAAAATATGATATGGATCTAATACTTTGTACACAAATATTTTCTACATCTGATATTTACTGTACATTTGCTTCAGCTCATAAGATAATGCTGTCAAGCCTTCTTATAGCAAATACATTGTTGCAACATCTCATTCTTGAGGGTTTCTTCATCTAAGTTCTCCATTTTTCTCTTGTACATTGTATGGGCCCTATTATAAAAATTATTTCATGATGTATAAGTGATTAATGAATCATTATATTGTTCTCCTATATATATTGGGCTGATCTATGTTATTTTCTGGGAAAAGTTATTTTGTATTGTTGTTGCCCCTTCTTTAGGCATTTTCCAATTGCACTAGGTGTGGGGAGACCTATTTAACCCACCTAGAAGGATTTGTTTTTGAATCCCTCTTGTATTTTGGTATCAGATTGTTAGATCTAAGGGATCCAAGTGTTGGTTTCCAATCCTGTAGCATAAATTCTTGAAAAAATCATTTTCAGGCATGCCTTACTAGCAGTCCCCATTTGGTATTATAGAATATCATTCACCTTGAGGATAATCTCATCAGTCATATTTGTAGGAATAATTTATGTGTCTTGGGAGATTATCTCAGGAGTTTCAATTATTTCCTTTGTTGAAACTATTTTTTGCTGTGGAGTTTGGAATTCTGTATTTTTCTGTGATGATGATGCCTCTGGAGTATTTGCTAATGCATCACTGAATGAAGTACATATTTTGTCTAATTCACTTTGATTTTGTGAATCTGATTGTTCTGCTCTGATTTCTTTAATTTCTTTATTCGTATAACTGGTAATCCAAACATCCCGTGGAATCCGTTTGAGTCTTTGTACTCTTAATTCGTTGAATTTATGTATTTCTTCTGGATTCAGGTTCAATTTTACAAAATTTAGGATTTCTTCAAAAGTCCCAATAGATTGCAAAACATCTTCAAATTTTTCATCAGTGTGTACAATAGGTTTGAGATTGACTGACAAAGTGAATTTATTAGAAATATTTTCTGGGTCGAACTGCCTGGAGGGTAAAATGGGGAGCTTCAACAACTCAATCTTCTGACATTATTTCAATCTTAATTAAAATTGCTAAGGGTAAATGAACCACATGAAATTGGAAAACTTGGCCATAAAGAATTTTTACTGTCTTTCAAAGATTTAGTGAGTCCATTACCAACATTTTGGTAAGCGACTTCTCTTGCCATCAACTTATCTGAAACATATAAAGGAAGAATATGTGGGGGAGCGGAGCTTCCAGAAATTCTGATATATGAAAATGATTCTTCAACAAAAAATCTACCTATCATTTGAAGGTCTGCAAGGGCTTCCTTAGTGAACCTAGGGCTCACTGTGTCAAACATAAATTGGTGTAACAGTAATACAACTCCATATCACAGCCTATGAAAATGTGGTGCATAATTATGTTCCCATATCTCTTTATGACTCAAATGTATCGGGGTAGGGTCTTTAGGGGTCCATTTCCATCCCATAACTGGAAATTTGGTAGAAAAATAGATGGCATAAAAAATATATGCACTTATAAAAAATTGGGGAATAGATTTGGGGAAGAAGTTCTTGTTTGGTGATATTCATTAATTGCCTTAACTAGATTCTCAGAAAGGATAGTCACCCAATTCATTACGAGGGAATTAACGGAGGAGTCAATTATGGGAAGTCAATTTATGGAGAACTTGGTGTTATCAGGTAAACCATATAATATGCATAACATTGTTGCTGCAAAATTATAAGGTTTTGCTAATGACATGATAGGATATATACCAATTTTCTCATATTTCAACTTGTTGTCTAATTTCCTCCAACCTTGAATTTCCTTGAACAGATCTTGGTTCTTGTCAAAAAACTTTGCAACAAACTGGTTTTTTTAGGTATCTTGCGAGTCGGGCAGCTTATACGTGTTTTTCAGATCTTTAGGTCTAAAAGAACCTAGAATATCATCCTTATAGTTTCTTAACTATCTATCTTTTATCACTGATTTGTCAAGCACCCATCTAATCATGTCAATATATGGAAGAAGAGTAGCTCTTGCTACTATCCTATGGAGGAAAGAACATGCAATATCTTTGAATTGTAAATTTGAAGGTGTTGCATCATTGGCAGTCGCCGTGACTTCCCCTACTTTTGGCTCTTCGTCTTCAAGCATAGTGTAAATAAATTTCCTTTTAGTAGCTCCTCCATTAGCTGTGCAGATAGTATCAGAGACTATAGGTTCCATTCATGTTTGTTCAAATTCTGCCACAATTTGTTTGTCGTCCTTCTGAATAACTTTGCGGATGGACATATGTTGAAAGGATATCCCTATTAAAGACAAATTAAATGATAAAATGATGGAAGATCTATTGAAATTATATTTTTTAAAAGAAAGAAATATGGGAAATAGCTATATCATTAATTAATCATGATGTATCCATAACTGTTTACATTGGGATGGTAAAACATAATTAATACTTTCTGACATGATTTATTTTTGCGTAAAAAAATTTATTCAAACCTATCAAATAAATCATAACATTCCCTTTGAACCTATCTTAGTAATGTGTATTTCCTTTTGTTTATGTGATATGTGATTACGCAATATCACAAAATCACAAAATCGCAGTATCGCAACATTGCAGTATCAAAATATCGCAATATTGTAGCTTTAGAAAGAATTGCTTAAAGTTTTACAATGTAAATTTGCGATATGCGATTTATAATATCACATGCGAAATTTCAAATCGGCGATCACAAAATCAGGATTTCGCTGGTTTATTGTTTTAACTAAGAAAAAATTTGTGCGAAAATGCAATTTTCAATGAGAATGTTTTAATAAAGCTAAAAGCGGTGTTATTTTTGTATTTCGATTTTTATCAAATATATATATATATATATATATTTCTAAGAAGGGTCCCTATTTCTTATTTATCAAAGCCTAAATTATTTTAAAAAATAAAAATGGGGGGAGTTGTTGCATAGCACAGCACATCATTAGTGAGTGAACACTTTCATGTTTTGGGGAATTTGTCTCTTTTTTTGTACAAACCAAACCCTATTATTCTATTCTTTTGGTAAGTGTAAAAAGATCACAAACGGTGCACTATGTTCCCCACCTACTGATTCATTTTTTATCCCATGGCTGCAGCCCCTGAACACCCTTGGTCAGAGTATCACACACTCATGTAAAATCCACCATGACAGTCCTAACTAGTTTATACCCACCCTGGAAGTCCTACCGACTCTAGGGATTTCCCCATCAGAAATAGTTATGACTAGTGCCAAGCTTCTTTTGATATTCCGACCTTGGGCCACTGAATCCCCATCATCATTTTTCAGTCACCCCTCGCCACCATGCCTATGTTAAACCCATCACATCTAGGATTCCAATCATCCATATCAGCAAAGCCCTCGTTCGATTGAGGCTTCCTTTTTATTGACTCCAACAACTACTTTCCAAAAAGGAAGTGGTACCTTGGCTCACCCCTCTCCATAAAAGGGGCATCCTCGAGTGGCACTATGGGAGACATAATTGCCCAAAAATTTCATCGATCCTCCTGACATTCGACTAAAAACACAAGCTTTCATGTCAAGATGGTATCGTACCTTAAAACCTTCCACTTTTATCAACTTCGTCGAAGACTCATGCTTTCATAAGCCTCTCTTTCAGCAATGCTTACACATGAAGGTCCCAGCCAACACCTATCCATACAATGTGCATTTACATGCCATACAAGGTTTATGCATATGGGTACCACATTCCACCTATTTTCAAAGAAAAAATGCCCCTGAGGGTATCAACAGTCGTCGTCATCAACCAACATATCACTACCATATTAGTGACACAAACAGAACAGGTATCTGTCAAATAGATTTTTTTAGCTAGCCATAGCATTATGTGCATGGGATATGCCCGCCTCGTAGAAAATTTGTATATATTGTATTATATTTTCTTATAGGGGTCCCACAAGACATGGTCGTTCTTTGAACCGGTGTAGGGTATCTCCAATTCCGAGCTACACGCAGGTCTCTCTCTCTCTCTCTCTCTCTCTCTCTCTCTATGCACAATATACATAAAATAAAATATCATGTATTGCGGCTATACAGTTCATCCTCGACCTCAAACATTAGGGCACAACTATTAAAACTGTAAAATCATACAAGCAAATATGACATTATTTAATGTCAAGTAAAAGTATTTACAGGGCTGAGAGACATTAGAGAATCTGGAAAGTATTTAAAAATCTCTAAGGTCTGAGGAAAAAATCAAATTTGAACTAGTCATAAATGCTTTTGCGCTTAAAATCCTTCGATAAGCGCACCCTTTGACCCAAAAATTGCTCAATCCTGGTAGTGGTGGAAGTCACTTTCAAGGACCATGAAATGCACACTCTAGGACATTGATTCCACTCTTGAAACTGCCTAAGGATAGCCACCAAAGCCTCCTTAGGACATCAAGGTAGCACATAATGGAATAAATGTGGCACACAATGGAATCACCCTCCTCTCTTGGGTCACCATCCACAATGTACCAAGAGAGGGAAGGTGGATTTGAATTCTCCTATAAAAGGCCACCAAGAGATGAACAACTCAAGAGCACATTGTTATGCTAGCCAGAATTTCCCCAAGGAATAGTAGCAGTGTGTGATCTGGAGTAGATATAGAGGGGACTCAGTTGTTGGCCATCCAACAACTTCAGTCCACCATAGTAGATAGAGGGAGACTTTATGCCAACACAAGCTTGGGAGTAAAAACATCCTTGCATCGGAACATAGAACCCCAAGTTCTAAGGGCCCATTGGCAAGTGGGTTAAAATTTCATCCTCATTTCCTACCAACGCTCAATAAGAGGGGATGTAAGCACCGCTGTTTGGATTATTGAAGTTGTTTGATTCTAT
The DNA here is from genome assembly GCA_034641835.2 of Pinus albicaulis. Classification (NCBI taxonomy): domain Eukaryota; kingdom Viridiplantae; phylum Streptophyta; class Pinopsida; order Pinales; family Pinaceae; genus Pinus; species Pinus albicaulis. The sequence goes on from JAXQQM020058050.1 coordinate 59,672, forward strand.
TTAGAGCTTTTGTGTTATTTATTTTAGTTTTAGTTTAATTTTTATGTTTGAATATGCATGCTATTTCTCTATCTAGTATGTTTATGTTCCAAGATGTTGCATTAGCTTGCTTGACTCCATATATTTTCTGCTTGTGACCAATAGCTTAAGAGGGTAAACCACACCCTTTAAGGTGGTGTGATTTCATACATGTGTTCACCAAACACACTAACACAATTGGTATCCACTCCTACAATGAAATTAAAATTAGGGTCACTAAAGAAATGGCCCTGTCAGTATTTGAATTGTGGCCTGAAGACAAAAAACATTTGAAGAATGAAAGATTCAATGATCCCAATATTTCACCCTATATTTATTAGAAGTTCCTGTATGCATACAAGAAGTTCCCAAATAATGATGAGCTTCCACAATATTTTTTTAGGATTTTGTATGCTCAGTTACGAGAACACATGGACCCTAATTATACAGATACAGGGTCCAAATTCTATGGATATGCAAAAGTTCATGCATATGCATGACCTAATGCTATGCGAGATGTTGGGTTTGGGCCTCCAACACCTTATTTAGAACCTCAACCACCTAGGTTAGTTACACTTCCACAAGATTTAGCCCTTATCTCCGGTGTTGCATCTCATGTGAGTGAGAAGATAAAAAAACATATTGCAACTGATTTAGGAGGGGTGGAAGTCAGCTTAGGGACAAGCCAACCATCATCTAGTGTAGGATTTCATTCATTTGTGACTATTCCAGATTATGTGTTGAGGGAGATGGAGAGCTTCTGGAGTATGCATCCTATAGAGACCACTATGAGAGAGCCATTAGACAACAAATGCACACCATGGTTGAGGTATGTACAAGAATGCTTTGATCTATTTTAAAATACACATTTATAAGATGAGCTATTATGCATGTAACATTTTTTTTTGGTGTATATACATTTAGTCTCCAAAATATTACAACAATATATTTATTTAACTTATGTAGTTTACAACATTATTAGATCAACATTTCTTTTCCCCTGATCGTCATTCTATAGATCATGGACATGATCATGTACAGGTGCTACATTCATTACTATCTATCTATATTTTTGTATGTCAAATTGAAAATGAATTTATGTAACATAATTTTATATGGTATGAGTCTTAACATTATGGTATGAGTCTTAACATAATTTCCTTCAGGTTAGCGCTACACATGAAGGGCTTCCTGAAGACATGACACCTTCATATGTTCCAGTGGTCTCATAGGTATTATATATCTAGATTTTTACGTTAAATTGAAAGCGACTTTAAGATGAACATAATTTAATATGGTGTGGCTCTTAACATTATTGAATTTTCAAGTATGTGCTACAGATCAAGGGTTGCCTAAAGAGATTATTCCTTCTCAGGTTCCATTCATGACACAAGTATCAATACTTTTCGTTCATCATATTTATTATGTTTGTTATATTTTTTTTCACAAAATTTTCTATTAAATTTGGTTTCTACTTTTCATACTACAGATAATACTGAGATGATGTAAAATGAGCCTCAAGGAGATCGTGTAGGCTTTGGGTCAGAGATTCTACATTTTAGGATGAGTTTAATTGTATAGTAGAAGTAGGAATCTACCAACAATTTGGAATTTTGTTCCATTTACTTCCAATGTTTTTATTCCTTTCAATAGTTGACGCAAGAATTTATGCTATCGAATTGAAATTATGCTAAAAAGGTAGTCTAATAATGTCATGCAGGGAGAAATTAATGCAATTACATTATTTATTTTATCATTTCATTCTTTACTTGGAAATGCGTCACCTTGGAGGTGAGTGATAGAATATTGAACAAGCGATGGGTGATTCACAATTTCAACTGCATCCCCAAAATGGATGAAGCCATAGGCTTCACTTCCATAGTCAACATTTTAGTCTTGCCATGTCCCACGCCTTCCAATCTAGATATAAAGCTTTTGCATTGTCCCATGCCTTCCAGATGATCTAAAAAAAGATCATTTAATACAAAATCAGGAGTTTGGAATATTAAGATATTAGGAAGCCTATGTAGACCAAGCACCTTTCCAACAACCAACTTCCTCTTCAAGAATTTCATCCCATCCTGGATCCACTATAGCCCTAGAAGCCATCTCTGTAAAAGCTATTGGAGGTATTTGTAGGGACATAAGACTGTGTGCAATTTTGGTCTGTATTCTATGCTCTGACCTCCAAAGTTTTTCCCTTTAAAGTTTTATACCAAGGATGCTTGGAACTCCAAGATCCTTAAGGAAGAAAAAATATAGCTGACCCAATAACTTTTAATCATTTACTCATCATCATCGTCCTCAGCACGAACATTAAAATCATTCAACTGAGAAATCAATTTATTCTTCTTTCTTCGTAGGTTAGTTTCCTTTTTCTATGCCTTCACGTTGACATAAGACCATGCCCAATTCTGGGCTCTATGCTATGCTCTGGCCTCCAAAGTTTCTAACTTCAAATTTTTATACTAAGGATGCTTGGACCACCAAGATCCTTAAGGAAGAGAAAATAAAACTTACCCTATAACTTTTAATGATTTACTCATCATCATCGTCCTCAGCACCATGATTCAAAGCATTTAAATGAGCAATCAATTTGTTATTTATTTCTTTGTAGGTTATTTTCCTTGTTCTCTTCCTTCACATTGGACATAATACCATGCCCAATTTTGGGTTGTATGCTATGCTCTAGCCTACAAAGTTTGTAGCTTCAAAGTTTTATACCAAGGATGCTTTGACCTCCAAGATCCTTAAGGAAGAGAAAATACATCTGACCGAAGAAATTTTAATCATTTACTCATCATCATCGTACTCAACACCAGAATTAAAAGAATTCAACTGAGCAATGAATTTTTTATTTCTTTCTTCATAGGTTAATTTCCTTGTTCTCTGCCTTCACGCTAGAAATAAGACTGTGCCCAATTCTAGGCTGTATTCTATGCTCTAGCCTCCAAAGTTTGTAGCTTCAAATATTTATACCAAGGATGCTTGGACCTCCAAGATCCTTAAGGAAGAGAAAATACAGCTGACCCAATAACTTTTAATAATTTACTCATCATTGTTTCATTGTTCATTTTCCTGTTTTGTGGTTGTTTTTATTTTTTTGGATGTGCTCTTTATTATATTGACTGTTAAGCAAGGTCGTATATTCAAAGGAGCCCAAGATTGCTTTGAACTTTTAATCATTTTTATAACAGATGTAGAAATTCGTTGAATAATGAAGATTTATTCACCGAGATTATCCTGGTCACACACTAATTCGAATTCATGCATAACACATAACCTCTTCTACAATTGATCATCAATATGCGGAAATAGAAAGCAATCACATGTGCTCATTAAAACATAATCAAGCACATATATCAATACAGTATGTAATGGGGAAAGCTTATAGCTGAAAACCCCCAGCCATTTTGTATATTATAATGGAACATAACATGTAACAATACATAGCACAATACTCCTCACAAGTACTCAGTACTATCTCCAAAAGTTACACACAAACTAGCTCAGTTTTGAACAAGTCACGGGTTCAAAAAATCCTCCACTATTTGCATACCTCTACTGTGCAATCCAAAAGGATTATGGATGAGATCCAAGTTCGAATCCCACTTGCTCCAACTACACAATACTCATTGAAAATCTCCTCCAATGCTTGTGCAAATCTCATGCACAACTAATGTCACAACTAATAGCAAACCGGCTCTTTCACCTATCTCTTTCACTGGTCTCCACTGAACTGTCCATGCACTGGTGTTAAATGATGTGTTCTTTAGTTGAATAATGAATTAATAATTAGTGAATTAATTAATAATTAATTCACACCACTCATCACTAGTGTATTTTTCAGTTAGACTAAATACAACTAGTTCAAATAAGTTAAACCGAACACAACTCCACCAACTGTCTCATCAACTCCACCAAACTCTGCCACATGAGTTCTAACTGAAGTCAACCATGCAATAGCTCAGCTAACCCCTAGGAAAAGCGTATTTCCTTCTGTCAGCTGCATGTGCCACATCCAGGCATCAAACTGAAGTGCTCCAAGAGGATAAGATAATGTTTATAGTCTAAATATTATTAAGGGTTAATAATATTTGATTGTTCTATTTTTAGCCTGGCAGTCTAAAAATAGAAACCACCCAATGTCTAAAAATAGAGGTCCATCTATTTTTACCAACTCGACCAATCATCCATAAATAGCATCCTGCAACTCATAGACCATGATCCATATGTCTAAAAATAGACATAGTCTAAAAATAGACTTTACGCCAAAAATAGCCTGCGGGCCCACTTAGTGAAGGCGACTTCATTTCACTAAGCTCCATCATCTTGTTGCATTTTCAACACTCCCTCTCAACAAGATATGGATTATCTGCAACCCCTATCCTGCCTCTGTGGAATTTGAATTTGCTCCTGGTGAGCGCCTTCGTCAAGATGTCAGCATCCTGATCCTCCGTGGGAATATATGAAAGTAACATGATTCTCCGCTGCACACAATCTCTGATATGATGGTACCTGATGTCGATGTGTTTGGATCTATCATGAAATACTGGATTAGCTGAGAGTTTAATACAACTCTGGTTATCACAATAAATCACAGTAGGCTCCAAGTGTGACCCGAACAATCCGACGAGGATCTTCCTCATCCAAATAGCCTCGCATGCAGCCAAGCTTGCTGCCATGTACTCGACCTGCACCAAGCTAGTGCCATGAATCTGCTTCTGCTATGCGGGCTTCGGTGTCGACACAATCACGAAAAGACCCTCCAGATGTGCTCTTTACAAGTCGTTGGGCTCCACTGCCAATCTACATCGTCGAAAGCCACATAGCTTCCACCTCATCCTCATGCATGCCACGAACCATATCCGATATTGCCTCTAGATAACATAGCCACTCGCTTGCACACTTGTCGGAAAGCTTTGGTAGACTTAACCATATCTTGCGAAAGCTGGTTAACAGCATAGCATATTTTGAGTCGTGTATTGACCAGATACATAAGCGACCCCACCAACTGTCGATAAACAGTGGCATCCACTACTTCCGCTGAAGTAGCATCCTCCTTCTTCCAACCTCCAGGAAGAGGAGTATCAAAAGGCTTGCAGTCATGCATGTTAAACTTCTCAAGTATCTCTTGGGCATACTTACCCTGAGAAACAAACAGTCCACCACTGCACTGCCAGATTTCCAATCCCAGGAAATAATGACGGAGGCCCAAGTCCTTCATCTCAAAATCTCTAGCAAGATCCTCCTTGCATGAAAGTATCAACATCTCATCTCCCGTCAAAATAAGATCATCTACATACAATACAATGATCAGCAACTTCCCCTCCACCACAATCTGGTACAGGTTAGGATCCGCCTCACTCTTGGAGAATCCAAGTCGGGTGGGGGAAATACAACAATACATCTTAGTGTGTACCAAGCACGGGGTAACGCCAACCTATACGGTGCTCTCACGAGTCTACGCACATGCGAAGGCTCACTGCGAGATCTCGAAACCTTCGAGCTACTTATGCTCCCCACCTCCTCCTCCAATATTCCATTGAGGAACATAGTCTTCACATCCATCTAATGGATGTGCCATCTATGCATCTTTGAAGGCTAGGATGTTGTATGGAAGAGTACCTTGCGGCAGTGCGAGTCTCCTCTGTGCGATCCCCTCGATGCGCGAAGCACGAGAGTAAATCTTGCCTTGTCCTTCCTCTCCACTCCCCTTCAATTGCACATGCTGGCAGATCCATCATGAACCCACCACTGATTTCCCTTCCAGTTGCGGGACAATATCCCATGCACTATTTCTGACAATCGAATCATACTCTTCCACCATGGCATCTACCCTTGCGAGATCCTCCACAGATTCCTCGAAAGAGGATGGCTCTGTCATGACACATTTTCTCATAAGAGCCATGTATTCAGTGGATCGATCTGGTGACTGTCTCTGTCTGCGCTATGTTGTAGGTGGTCCTACAACCTTCTCTGCATCTCAAGCCAGTCACTCAGTTTCTATAGTGCGCTTGCGCCCTCTGATGGTTGGCACTGCATGAGTGGTCTCTTCCACTCCATGAACTTCCTCTTGTGGCTGATCCACATCCGGAAGCTCATCCTTAGGAAATAATAGCTCCTCATTTGCATGCAAGTGTGGCTCCCTCTCAAGCGAACACTTCATGGCTTTCTCCTCCTGAAATTTGATATCCCGTCGCACAACAGTCTTGCGATTGTCTGGAAAATACACATGATAGTTGTGGGGCTTATCAGTGTACCCCACAAATATCACAACCTCTGCGGTCGGATCCAGCTTCTTTCTGGCATCCTTCATCACATGTATGTAGACAGGTGAACCAAAAATCCTCAAATGGGAAATATCAGGTCTCTTACTAGAAAATGCCTCCTCTAGTGTACTCATGCCAAGTATCTTGTGAGGACAACGGTTCTGCACATATACTGTAGTATTGCATGCTTCAGCCCACAAGTGAAGGGGTAGGCCTTGGTCATGCAACGTCGCCAGTGCATCACCCACGATCATTTTGTTCTTCTGCTCAGCAACCCCGTTCCGCTGTGGGTTATGGGGTGTGATGAGCTCTCTCCGAATCCCTTCTACGCTGCAAAAGTCCTTGAATTCAGCAGAGATGAATTCAAAACCATTGTCGCTCCTAAGAGCCTTCACATGCTTCCCCGATTCCTTCTCAACCAGCACCTTGAACTCACAGAACTTTGAGTATGTCTCGCTCTTCTTCTGCATGAAGAAGATCCAGCACTTCCGAGAGAAATCATCAACAAAGATCACATAGTACTTGTGCTCTGCTCTCGAAGCTACTGAGAAAGGTCCACACACGTCTGTGTGGATTCTCTCAAGGATCGTCGTGGCACGACTATCCTTCTCGTGAAAGGTGGCTTTCACAAATTTTCCCAAGGTACTCCCCTTGCACTGATCTGACTACACAAGAGTGCCCTTAGGAAGCCTAGTACAAATCTGCTATAGTATCTTCAAAGCTCCATGGTGAAGGTGGCCCAATCTCTGGTGCCACCACTCGCCATCATCCCGGCTCACCACTTCTCCTACCTTGTATGCCATTGCTATGCAGCCATCTACTTGAAACTAATAAAGGTTCTTGACTGGAACCCCTATCTTCCGGGTCTCTCCAGTTGTCTTACTGCACAGGAAAGCCTTTCCTTCACTGAAGACCACATCATACCCCTTGTCTTCCAACATCACTACAGAGATCAGATTCTTCATCAATCCTGGAACATGCAAAAATTCCTTCAATACGAAGGGTTTAACAGACTCCCTCTCAAAGGAAATAGTACCGATACCAGTCGCATTGTATCTACCATCATCGCCCATCTCGATGTGCACTCCAAGATCTTTCTCCTCCAGATCTGAAAACAAATCTCGATCTCTGGTCATGTGAAATGACACACCACTGTCCAAGAACCATACTGATCCCATCACACTTGAGACCAAGCATGTGATCAGCGAAAAATATAGCTCGAACTGGGAGGTCAATGCCTCTCCCACTCTAGATCCAGCAGCATGCTTATTTTTCTTCTTCTGCGGACAATTTGTGGCATAATGTCCATGTTGGTGATAGCGAAAGCACTTCACCTTGGACATGTCTTGCTTCTTGCCTTTCGCACTAGACTAAGAAGCTTTCTTGCTCTTCCCCTTCTTTGATTTGGCAGCCAAAGTGTAATTTTCTTCATCAGATGCCTTTGATGAAGATCGGTCCCTGGTAGTCTGCCTTATCTCCTCTTGCATGAGATCCGACCAAAGTCGCTCCCATCCCGGCAACTTCTCCTGACCATTGACAGAGTCCTGATAGGAATGCCAACTCTTCGGAAGACCAAGGAGAGCCAAGTCCACCAATTCCTCATCATTGACAGTCACCCCCACACTTCCCAGCTCATCTCTGCATTGAGTGAACTTCGTGAGGTACTTGGCGATACAGTCGCCTTTCTCCATCTTAATGTTTCTGAGTTTATCCTTGAGCACCAACCTCCTTTGGTCTCTCTTGCACTGGAATAGATCTATCAACACTTTCCACATCAATTATGGATAAGCCTTTCCATGCAGGCTGGATACAATGTGATCCTTCACACCCTCCAACAGAATCCTTCGACATTCCGCCATCTTCTTTTTCCAAGCTTCAACTTGAGCAGGATCAGTAGGCTTTGGGATCTCATCATCTATGAACTCCTTCAGCCTGTTATCATCTAATACCGCCTCCATTCTGTCCTTCCATGCAACATAATTTTAACTACCCTCAAGGGCATATTCTAGTCGCAATCCGTTGAAAGACATTTCAACTCTAGCACCAAGAAAACTGCTACAAATTTCAAATTCCAAATTCTACTGCAAATTCGAATTCCAAGCTCAAAAACTCAGCTGCTTCTGGATCTGTGAGAACAAATTATTTCTAGCACAGAGATCGATTGCAGGGGAATTTACTGGATATATCACCTTTCAAGGAAGGGATGGATCCAGAGGCTACCTGGCCCATTACAGACTCTGTCTACCGAAATAATTGTAATCACTGTAATAGGTCTCGATGATCAATTCTCTCGCTCTGATACCATGTAGAAATTTGTTGAATAATGAAGATTTATTCACCAAGATTATCCTGGTCACACACTAATTCGAATTCATGCATAACACATAACCTCTTCTACAATTGATCATCAATATGCAGAAATAGAAAGCAGTCGCATGCGCTCATAAAAACATAATCAATCACACATATCAACACAGTATGTAATGGGAAAAGCTTATAGCTGAAAACCCCCAGCTATTTTGTATATTATAATGGAAGAGAACATGTAACAATACATAGCACAATACTCCTCACAAGTACTCAGTACTATCTCCAAAAGTTACACACAAACTAGCTCATTTTTGAACAAGTCACGGGTTCAAAAACTCCTCCACTATTTTCCTGCCTCTACTACGCAATCCAAAATGATTATGGATGAGATCCAAGTTAAAATCCCACTTTCTCCAACTACGCATCCTCATTGGAAATCTCCTCCAATGCTTGTGCAAATCTCATGCACAACTAACGTCACAACTAATAGCAAACCAACTCTTTCACCTATCTCTTTCACTGGTCTCCACTGAACTGTCCATGCACTGGTGTTAACTGATGTGTTCTTTAGTTGAATAATGAGTTAATAATTAGTAAATTAATTAATAATTAATTCACACCACTCATCTCTATTGTATTAGCCAGTTAAACTAAATACAACTAGTTCAACTAAGTTAAACCGAACACAACTCCATCAACTCCTCAATCAACTCCACCAAAACTCTACCACATGAGTCTAACTGAATTCAACCATGCAATAGCTCAACCAAACCCCTAGGAATAGCATAATTCCTTTGTCAGCTGCATGGGTCACATCCGTAGCTCAAACTAAAGTGCGCCAAGAGAATAAGATAATGTTTATAGTCCAAATATTATTAAGAGCTAATAATATTTTACTGTTCTATTTTTAGCTCGATAGTCTAAAAATAGAAACCTCCAAATGTCTAAAAATAGAGGTCCATCTATTTTTACCAACTCGACCAATCATCCATAAATAACATCCTACAACTCATAGACCATGATCCATATGTCTAAAAGTAGACATAGTCTAAAAATAGACTTTGCACCAAAAATAGCCTGCGGGCCCACTTAGTGAAGGCAACTTCATTTCACTAAGCTCCATCATCTTGTTGCATTTTCAACAACAGATTAGCACATTTGATATTGAATTGATTATGTTATGGGAGGAAAGAGTAACTTCCAATGCAACTAATGATGGGGTGTAAAATGGTTTGGTAAGATGCTTATCAAGGAGTGAAAATTTTAGATTGTACATAGATGATTTTGGTGATTTTTTATTCACTTTCAAGTTTCAACTGTTATTTTCTATCTCTTACAGCGGCATTGTTCTCTACCAGCCCACCACTGAGTTCTTACCAATGATAGACAAGGTATGAACTAAGTCTACTTAATATCCCGTTTTATGTTGCTTTCTATTCATTATAGAGAGGAAAAAAGGCTTCATTTTGTCTCATAGCTACAGATGTATTCAACAATGTTAAGTCCATTTGTGCTCTATTTACCAGTTTAGAGCTTGTGCATTGGAAATTTTGTTAGCATTGTTGTTGGCTAGTATTTTGTAATATTCCTACTTAGCCTAAGCTAAGAGGAATAAAAAATTTTGTCTCATTTTCTGTTGCATGAATAAATGAATAAAGGAGGACATGTAAAACTCCTAAAAAGAATGAATAAATCGATGCCCATATGAACAGGGAAAAATCTGAGCCATGTAAAGAAATCACTTACCGGTGTGAAAGGGGTTTGAGCTATGAGACTGGGTCAACCTTAACCAAATATGTAGCGCTATCTAGATGCAATGTACCTCATGGATGGATAGCGCAGTTCTTGATGAAGGCCCCTCATGTGAAAGGAGCTAATTCATTGAAGTGGTTTAGGGTTTGACAAGGCCTTCATCTTATAAAAGGAAGAGGATAGCATCAAGATAGGGTTTTTGATTATGCATATTTATGAGTATAGTGTCTATTTATACATATACCATTCTCTGTTGTTTAGCTGAGAATAATGTTGCTTAGCACTTGGGACTTCCTATGCAGGGATCCCGCCTCCTCCATTAAGGATTTCTTGGAGGAGTCTTACTGATTTCATCCACTATCAGGCATTTGGCTAAGCTCACCTTTCAACTACATCACTGGTCCTATTCAGGATTAGGCTGTCCTTGCAAGATGCAGCAAGTGGAGGTCAGATCTACTCAGATCTAGGCCATTTTAAGCCCTCTTTTCACTGGGAAAGTCTTCTATCCCAAGGGAAAGAGATTTTTGAACCTTTGGAACTGATATTTCACATATTGGCATCAGGAAAACTCATTACTTTAGGCTATAGCATAGTTTTCCTTCTAGGACTGAGTTATTTTCAAAGGAAGATTTGCGGGGTGTTTTGATCCCCTTTCTGAGAAGAGATTTCTGGTGCTGGGCTTTGCCTTTCACTTTGGTGATCCATGGATTAGTTTGTTGATCCATGTTCTTTATAGATCTGATCTGTTCCTATTGTAAAAACATCTTCAAAAATTTATGAATAATATTGTAGATCTGCTACTTTAAACTCAGATCTACTCTCTGTATTGCATGATTTGATCAAAACCCCAAGCGGATCTTGTAATAGAGCCTTTCTAGTGTACAGATCTAAAATAGATCTGATCTTTCATACACAGAATTGCTCTAGATTTGAAGTGTAACATTCAACTATTGCAGCTCCATAAAATAATGTTGTTGAGCCATTTTGCAGTAAATACATGTGTTGCAACCCTCTTTTCTGAAGAGTTCCTTTTCTTTTGTTTTCTATATTCTGTTGTATAATGTAAGAGCATCATTATGGATCTGGTTTGATGCTATATATTCAAAATTTCATATTTATTGTTTTCCTCCTACTCATGCTTTCAAAACTTTGTTATTTCTGAAGCAGTTTGTTGTACATAGCTGCAACCCCTCTCTTTGGGTGTTTTTCAACTAGACTAGGTGGTGGGAGATATATTTACCACACCTAGTTTGATTTGTTTTTGCTCTCCTTTCGGATATAGACACTAGATCCACTGGTATAAGGGATCAAGGACCTAAAAACTCATTTCAGTGCACATATTTCCCATAAGTGCGTTATTTCAGCAGGCATTGCTGTGTATTCCCATCTGGGGATATTACAGTGGTATCAGAGCTCTTTTCTTGGCTCAGTCTGTTCATTCCTTGAATACCCAAAGGAAAAATGATTTGATAATAATATGAGCCTCTTAATGATATGGATAAGAGGTATCAGAATAGAAGTCACAAGAAATTTGATTACACTATTGATAATCAAGACAAGGGTAAAGCCCCTGAAATTGGAAGTGATAAAGAAGGAGAAGAGTTTGCATGAACTCTTTTGATAGCCATGCAAGATATTTCTAGAGAGAGGAAAGAGATGATAGTAAACAGACTCAAGGAGTCTCCTAGGAGGTCTCATCCTGGGGAAATCTCTAGCATATCTCACCACTGGAATGATCAACTAGTGAACCAGCCACAAGCTCCACAACGTTTTAGTATGCCTACCTTTTTGGATGTGGAGAATGAAGGGCTTCATGAGCAAGCATCCCTTGAAGACTATTTTTTAGAGTATGAGTCCTAGAATCAGAGATTGAAGGACCATCTAAGTTTTCAAGAGTTTTGTCATATCAAGAACAAAATAAGATCAAGGCATCAATATAGATATGATGGATTCACTCATAATCATGATCGACATCACTCTATGAGTAGGTTTGTTTTACCCAATTTTGATGGGTCATACACTAGTTTTTCCAAGGCATGGGTAGAAAATTTGCATATAAATTTCCAGTTGAACAAGGTCCCTGAGATGGAAGCCATCAATATTGCAGCACTACACTTTGAAGGTGAAGCACACAACTAGTGGTTCCATGGGTTGTCTACATTGGGCCATGCCAATGTGACTGCCTATTTTGAGTTTACTAGAAGACTGGCAGAGAGGTTTGAGAGAAAGGACCCAGAAGCACATTTCATGAGCCTTGCAAAGTTGAAGCAGTTAGGTAATGTAGAATCATACATCTCTGAGTTTTTGAGATTATCTGTTATGGTTCCCGATCTATCTACTGCAAGGAGGGTGTACATGTTCATCGATGGCTTGGATGAACCTCTGCATGGATTGGTTAAATCTACCAAGCCAATCACACTACATGATGCCATTGAGAGGGCTAGAGACCTTCAAGATGCCTTGCCAAAAACAAAGGAAACTTTCCAGAACAAGCCCTCCTACCTTACTAAGGGTAAGGAAGAGCAAGTTGCTCCTTCCAAGGAGAGCACAATCAAGAAGCCTCTTGATATTGAAGTCCGGAGGGAGCAAAGGAAGAAGAGGCTATGTTTCGCTTGCCAAGAAGCATGGGCACTAGGACATTGATGTGCTGCTAGGAAAACACACTACATAGAAGTCTTCTTAGACGTTGAGGAGGAAGAAGAAGATGATGAACCGAGGAGGGGTCACAGTGCTGACAATGTTGAGGGAGATCCATCACCATAATGAAATGGGAGTCGATATTTTTCTCCCATTGGAGGGACTCTTTCTTCTTTGAGGAGAGTACCTATGTACTTGACCCTAAGAGTTCATGGTTAAATCATGAATCAGAGGGTATCTGTTCTTATTGATAGTGGGACCACCCACAACTTTATTGATGCTCATCTTGTGGAAAGGAGGGCCATACCCACTAATACCTTTGAGGGGTTTTCTGTTATAGTCCCTAGAGATATAACAATGTAATGCATGCATTATGTTCCATCACTTACAGTCACCATGGGATCCTACACTTTGGTGGATCACTTCTAGCATGACCATGAAGCTCATAAATAATCTTTCCCTCTTGTGGTGCAATGCATTGTACATACATGGTTAGAAAGTGTACATACTCAGTGAAATAATCAATAAATACAGAAATATATTCCTTACCATGCATAATGGGTAGGTTGAAAGTGAGGTCCATGGATGAGTCCTCCCATGAGAATATTCTCATAAAAATATGCAACAAGAGAGGATGCATGCTCCCCTTGGAAAACTCCATCAATAGAAACTTACTCCCAAGTGACAGTGTTGTTGGCCGTAGTGATAAGGCTCTTGTCACTCCATGATCCCATTCCTTGACATTCCACATGTCAAAGTCATCCACTATCATGCTGCTATGTGGGGAAATATTCTTCCTATGTGGAAGCCCCTCCTTATCCTTCAATGTTGAATGGTAGCCTCTTTGCTCCTTGAATGTGCCATACATCCTTCCTAAAATATCATGATGAGTATGGAGAAATTTCTGCCCATACTCTCCCAATAGTAACCATAGCAACGAGGACTCTTGTTGCCTTCTTGCATTATCATGATGCAAATCATGGAGCAACAATATAGTAATGGACAAGTGAGATGTCTCATCAACATAGTACAAACAAGCTCCCTTATGCCACATCATGTGGGAGTTATCCTTTCTCCCAAACTGAAGTACATACATGAGATGCATCTCAAATAGAAATATATGTAAATACATGAGACATACCTCAAACAAGAGTAAACACATGGACATGAGATTTAACATGTGATGTCAAAATTCTCTTCTTAACCAGCAAAGTAGCCATGCCTTCTTTTTATGCATTCTATCATTGAGACATAAGGCATGAGATAAGAAATATGAACCTTTGGGTAGTAACCATACTCACCCAAGAGTAGCCAGTGCATCCATGCTTCTTGCTAGCATGTATCATAGATCTACAAGTGGTTTGGAAACCCCTTGCTCCATACTATCATCCACTCATCCCAATGTGGGTGATGGATCTCATTCTGCAAATACTTGGTATCCTCCCATTGTAGGACACCAACCTCCTCAAACCTCTGAAGAAATTTTCACTTCATGAAATGTTGAAGTGCACCTCCAATGGGATCTCTTAATGAGACCTTCTTCTCATGCATGGACTTCCAAAACCAATGGGGTCTTGGATTTGCTACAGGTAGAAGTCTCTCTTTGAGATGTGGCATGCTCATTGAGAAAGTGTCATCTAGAAAGGAGAAAATTTTTCTCATCTGAAGATGTCTACCCTTTGTCATTTCTTCCTCCATTGCTTCGTAAATTAAGTTGGCATTTGAATGCTCCAGTGAGGAATGGGTCCTCTTTACTTCACTGATGTTCTTGGATAGCGCAATGCAACTCAGTTTCTCTATATTAGCAGTAAGTGCTGATCCTAGGTCATGCAAAAGAATATTTCCACAATCCTTTAAAAGTTTGCTGCAATAATAGAAAGTGGAAATTCAATCATACCTTGATGGGATTTGGGATCACCTTGTATGGTTGCAAGAGTTCCTTATTCCACTGTGTTGACTCCCTCAATTGCTGATGGTTAAGGTTGCTCCCCTAAGGTTGTGACAGAACTAATACAACTCTCCTCAAGTGGTGATGAGGGCTCCTCCCTATCTTATTTTTCTTCATCAAATCTCTTGATCACCCTCTGAGTGAAATCTACAAAAGTAGATACTCTTGCATGAGTTACGTGACTAAACCACCAAGTGCTTGCCTTACCCTCCATGTGCAGTGTTGCAATCTCTACTGCCTCTCTCTCTTTACCACTGGATGTAGTAGAAATAATGCCTCAATTCCTCTTACCCACGCCCTTGCTGCAGATGTCCCATCAAAAGTGGACAATAGAAACCTATTGCCCTTGATTTCCCTTTTGCTGCAGGGCATCCTCTCTTCCTCGAATTGGATGAACTGCAGGAAGGCTAGAGTCTCCTTGAATGCTTTAGATTGATATTTTTACTCAAAAAGGTATTCAATTAGAATCCGGTGATCCAAGTGTCCTCCATGATTCTTGTCTTCTTCTTTATGAGAAAAGGAAGTGCATGGTCCTTCCTCTTCTTGAAACCCTCGAGGAGTTCCATTTCATTTCTTCTCTTTTATCTTCTTAACATCCTTGGAGAGGTTTTTTCTAGATCTAAAAAGTGATGAGGTTTTTTTTTATCTTTTCTCCTTCTCTTTATTCTTCTGATATCCGAAACTCATAGGTTGAGCCAAATATCATGCTCTGATACCACTGTAATATCCCAAAATGGTAATGCAATAATGAATGAACACAATAGCAGTGTAAATAAGCTCATAAGGTGTGAAAGAAACACCTATCCATCAAATGAATGTTCGTAAACAAGAATATGTCCGATTAACTCATTCCAAAGTGAGGAAACGCAACAATATAGGGCATAAAAATGTTATTTACAGATAATTATGCTATAAATGTGAGAAATGGGACTTGTATCCCTTATTTTTTACTATATAAATCTCACATGCAGAATGGGAGAAAGAAGAAATCTCTCTAGCCATGCTAAACAGGTCTCCCCAAGTCAATACAACTTAAAAATACCCAAACCCCATGAATTATGCCAACAGAATTCCTGGAGCATGTGACAATGCTATTTTAATGAGGTTTTATGTAGAAAATTACAAGAAATAATATATCTAAATATTACAATCATCCAATGGCTGAGAAAAATGGATATCGCTTCATTTTTATGAAATATAAGCATAACCCGGCAAGGGCTCCATAAAAGTACAAGTATAAAATACCAGATATGCAGATATAGATCTGAAATAATGCAACTATACTACAAATCTATATATATGTAACAAAATAATACAAGGAGTAGAGGAAGATGCTTATACAATCCTTTTGGGAGAAGGGTTGGACCTTTCCCCAAGGAACAACATCAAGATCAAGGGTCTTGACCCTGAAACTACAATACTCAGAAAAATGACGTAGTTCTTGCAATGGACTACATTGTAGGAGATGGAGATTGATTTGGCCAAGTTCCAAGATGTAAAATATGCTCAGAAATCTCCCTAACTAATCTTCCAAACAAGGGAGTGCTTCCTCCTCTGAAAAACAAGCTTCAGAAGTGGTGTTGTGGACCTTCCATTGCAACACCCTACAACACAACGTTATGCTCTGTAGAAATACACTGTAGCTAAAGGAGGATGCTTGGCCTCAAGCTTGAATGTGGAAAACTGAAGTACAATGCTAAATATGAATGCCTTGTGCTAAATAGCACTGCAACTCTGCTAAACAACAAGAGAATGCAAAATAGTCATGCAAACCATCAAATCAATAATCATCAAGCTAACCTCAAATGGCTGCAATCCTCTTCCTTATAAGCTATGTGAGCCTCCTCACCTTGGGTCCCACCCATTAGGGTTTCCTACATCACATCATCAATCTCCCTCCAAAACTGTGTTGTATCTCCATCAAGGCCACTCCTCCAAAACCAAGCTATTTGATTTGGTCAAGTTTGACCTCTTCAACCTGCTTTACCACTTTTCACACCCAAGTTTCTTCAAGGTAGCTCTCATATGTTTGTTTAAACTGATCCATGTTCATATTGAGATATTTCCATTGATGATCCACTCTCTTCCATGAATGTTGTTGACTTGGTCAAACTTTACTTTGTCCACATCCAATTTCCCTTGTTCACACATGATGGTGTCAAATCCAGCTGCGAGAATGATCCCCTTTCACACCAAGAGGGTTGTTATGGTAATTCAAGTTAAGTATTGGTCCCTTCCCCCATTTATTCATCTACTAGGTGTAAAAATCAAAAAACAATATTCCTATTAGTTGCATGGTAATGTAGGAATATTACATAGAGATAAGCTACCAGTGCCCTAGCTAGTTTATTTCCATTCTATCTGTAAGAAAATTTTAGTTCTTTGATATTAATGAAATGAAGTGTTATTTCTGCTGCATCTTTGTACTTATGGTTATATGTGTATTTTGTTGTGTTCTTGCATAAATATGGATCAGTGGTATCAAAGAATTCTTATTTTCCTCGATCCTTATTTACATGTCCGCAATGAGGTCGAGGCATAAGGATTTAGGGCTCGATCTGGTTGAACCTTTGCAAGATCAGCCTCAAAAAACCTGATGACCGCCCATGGGGGATGAAAAGAAAGATGAGGGAGATGGAGATCCTATCAAAATAGTGCTCAAGGAGGTGCTTGAAAAATAGAGGAACGCGATGATGGATAACTTTGCCCAGATCCTTCAACGACTGCCCATCGGTGGCACATCTACATCCAAGAGCCACTCTAGAGGCATGAATCCCTTTAAGGTACAAGTAAAATTTGACATTACCATTATTTTATGGTCAAACAGATGCATATTCCATAGATAGATGGTTGAATCTATTAGAAGGATATTTCTCAGTTCATGAATTTTCCGACCAGGAGAAGATTATTTTTGCACTCCTCATATCTACCCCCCATGTCAAGGACTAGTGGGAAACCTACTGTGAGAAAAGGGATGAGAAAAAACCCTCTTTGTTCTCAGCCATACCCAATTGAAATTCTTTTTGATATTCCATCAAGGAGTAATACTATCCCGTGGGGAGCTATGAGGACAATTACATACAATTGACGATGCTATGAAAACAAAGGGATCAAGATGTGCATGAGTTGACAAATCTATTCCATACCCTATGTACAAATTTGGGTATCAAAGATTCAGAGAAACATGTGTTGGTAAAGTATCGAGGTTGTCTACAAAGATATATTCAGAAGGAAATGGAGGTCCTCAACATCGCCTCGTTTGGTACGACTTACCAGTATGCTACCAAGACTAAGCAGAAATTCAAACAGAAGAAGCAAGAATTTAGATATGTGAATCAAAAGCAAGGGAAAGGGACCCCCAAACCACAAAACAAAGGAAAAATCCAAGGCATGGTAGCCCAAGATGACCTGCCAAAATGACAAGAAAAAAAAAAACACCACGAAGCCAAATAAGGATACGACAGAGTGGTGTGAGTTCCATAAGAGTTCCACTCACAACACGAGTGTCATGCTAGGTAGTCACTGGTGGCCGAGATGAGGGCTTATGAATCAGATGCATGCTCTCACTTTGAATTAGAACCTGACAAGGGGAATGACAAAGGGAAATAGATTATTGATGCAGAGTGCAACACCAATTTTTGGCTCGAGGGGTCCTGACCTAGGTTCGAAGGTTAAGGTTTGCCAACAAATCCCTATACTACTAGCCCTTTTAGCAGTGACCTGGTTTCGAAAGCCAAAGTCTCACTCGAAGTAGTATGGGATGGTGTTGGAACCAGGTTTCTGCACCCAGAGAGAGAGTAGGTAATTCAAGCAGATCCACATCCACAGCCTATCAGTTTCACACCAAAAATATCTACTTGCAAGGTTCTTAATAGTATAACCACAATATACAGAGCTATTATCATGCACGAATCTAGTTAATAACTATGCATCCATGTGTGTATCAACAGTTATCAACACACATTACCATAACACATCAACAACAGATTACAGTTATACCACAACACAAATGGATTCGTAGCATAAACAAATAACACAACAGTATTTGTAATAGATCCCAACAGTTCACATCAACAGTAATACATCAGATCAAGTAACACAGAAATACTTTAACGATATCTGCATATATTAGCATCCAAAACCCACTACAATCCGACACAACCTGCACACATATCTAACAGAATCTGCACATAGTAGGACTCAAGATCTCTACACACATAGCGAGCAGGAGTCCTTACCCAAACGACCCTACAATAGATATAACAATTCACACTTAGCATGAGACTTAATTCTTGCCTACTTAAAGACTCAAAATTTTCATCTATTTATATGGACTTAGCCTATGCTTCCAATGGTCCATAAACCATGGTTTATGGACTCTTGGTCTACCCTTGACCCATTACAATGCATTTGGGGCTTCGACCCACCTCAAAACCCCTACGTTAGGCTAATTAAGACAAAAAATATATAAAATTGTACAAAATTTAGAGCTTTTAGGGGACCCTATTCCAACAGTCCCCTAATACAACCTTGTGACTCATTCCAATTCACTACGATGGTGGGGTCTCCACTTGCATCTACAACAATTTGATCGCCTCAACCAGTGGGGGTAGCATGCCTTCACTTTGAGAAGAAGTGTTCTGGGAAATATCCACCAATTTTTGTGAAGTTGGTCCCTCAATCACAACTGTGACACTCTCCAAAGTCTGTTTCAATTGTTTAACAAGGACATAAATATCTTAAGAGAGCTTCAGGGCCTCATCATCCCATGGCTTAAGGTGGTCATTGAGAGTCTTCCTCTTCTGGCGAAGCTCATGGATATCATCTCGAAGGGCATGGCTATTTTGCAGCTGTGCCAACTTTTGATCAGGAATCAGAGTACGTTTTATAGCTTCCAGCTACTCGAACGCTTCTTCCTTCTGTCACAGGTCCTGGTTGATTTCACGCAGGATCATGTCACTCTGCACCTTCGTCCACAACTACATTGTTGTGTCTAGAAATTGGGCACCTTCAGAAATATGTCTTGTAATCACATTCGTGGCCGCCATAACCAGTGAAACTTGCTGGGCCCACACCTTCGGTGGTGTCTCTGGCTGCAACTTGGCCTGCAAGTCTACGATCTATTGTTCCATCTCTGTTTGACCCACTAGATCTTGGTCCTTTAAGCCCGTAATGCTACAACCAACCCTTCAATCTTAGCCTGCGGGGTGGTAGAGGTTGGAATATCTTCATAAACGTCTGCGTAGAGCTTACTAATGAGGTGTTCCAGCTCCATCTACTGCATTGTGGTGAGGGTACACATAGCCTATACTTGAAAAAATTAAACATTATTCTCCTCAATTGTCTCCTAATCTACATTGAGCTGCTGGTGCACTCGATGGTCCCGGTGTTGAATTTATTCGAACAAGGAGGTGTGGAATACCTACAAAGATTCATGCGGCAACCAGGCTAGATCTAGCTGGACCTCTACACAGGCCTGGACCTGCGCTCCCAAGTCGAGTGGACTTATCGTGAGGGTTGTGCCTGGGAAGGAACAAAGGCAGCTTTCTATTATAGTAAGTGATGTGCTGCTAGTTGCTGAGGTCGTTCGTACCTGAATCATATTTGTTTGCAGCGTGTCTTTTTTCAACTGCAGGGCTCATAATACAGCCTGAAGTGTGTTGACCACATATTTCTGCTGCCCCTCCAAAGCTAGCCATTTTTATTTTGCAGCCAAAGTAACCGCGTCCATAATTTTATCGAGGTCCCCTTCTGTCAGTGTAACAGTTTCTTCGCATTCTATTTGTCGCGAGTGCTGATTCTTTCGTGGCACTTTAGCTAGTTCACCATTTCGCTTTGTTCCACCGGGAGATTCAACACCTCCTATCTCTTACTCTTCCATACCCATATTCTGCTGCAACCACTTCTATGATGATGCTTCTGCACCCTTCTTGTACTACCTAGAAGCGAAGCCTTCAGTGATGCAGCTCCTGCACTCTTCCCTATAATTGTGCCCTGTCCCCCAGTTTCTTTGGTGATGACCTGTGGGGTGACCTTCGTAGTGCTCACGCCCTTCGTGCCCTTTGCACCTGTTTTGAAGCCAAGCTTCCACTAAGGAGGCCATTATATAATCAACTGGTCCATCTCTTCATCTTCAACCATATAGGGGAGAAAAATCCATGTTGAATCCTTGCGGATTTTGGCTTGTATACTATGCATAGTTACCTAGAATGTAGCGATGATTTTATACTTATCATAGATGGATGACGACAAACACGACCAGCAGTTGATAGTTGTAGCCCCACCCACTTTGAAAGACCACCCAGAATACTTGATTTTCCTCAATGCGCTGTGCATCCTTAGAGTCCCATAAGTTCATATATCGATCCCCCTCGCACATGTCTGGGGTGAGCTCTGGGAGGAATGATTCCTCAGGTGCTTCCCAGGCGAACAACGTGATGAGCAACATAAGCTAGGAATAGAAAAATGCATGTCCCTGTTATTAGGATTTGCATACATTTTCCAGGAACTCATTGAAAAAGTACTGGGACCAATTAAAGAAGATCCCTTTCTCGCATTGACCTGCCAGCTGAATCACATATGCAGGGATGGTGGCTACCTAGCATTTTCACATCATCTTGCATGCCAACAACATGGTACCCAACAATGTACCAGGGTCAGTAATGGATTTGATTATGAAGCCTCGATTGTTCTGCTCCACATGGTAGGCTTTGCATACATGTTTAGCAATATCTCCCTCATAATTCTTACCAACATGCTCTAGAGGGTCTGGCCCTTCCATGGGAAGACCAGTAATGCGATGAATGAGTGCAGCATCGATGGGGATTCAATCCTGGATCCATAAGCAGTCATTTGGATTAGGGCAAGAAACTAACGTACCAGATAGGCTGTGATATTGTAGTGGAAAAATTGTGGCATCCTCAATAGGTTTATAAGCCCAGATCCTGCCACTCCATGTACCCAACGTATGGGGAAAATATTTATCCCATCATCTTCCTCTATTCTTTCCAGATATAACTTGGGCACTAAATCAAGGAAGGCCTCCAGATTGGCCAAGTCATGATCATTGAATTTCACCTCATGAAGGCTGCAAAAGGGTTTTCCGATGATGGGGACCTCTCTCGAGGTCAGTGGCATCTACAGGTAGGTGCACAAGCCATCAATATTCTTTGGCATGTGTGTGGAGGGCCTGCGTGGTCGAACAAAGGGTGGCAACCAATTGATTGGTTGGGCCACCTAGGCCTTTTACTAAGCATATAAAGGTTGCCTTAATAGTTTAGGTGAGCCTGCCGAGGTGCCCCCCTTGAGGATTTCACATTTCGAGGAGAAGTACAGGGCTTCACAAAAACTCATTTCGCAAGTTTCCCCGATCTTTGCGCCTTTTCTTTTCCTTTCTTATTTGCTTGGCTTGGTGTAGATATAACTTCCTCGGCTTCTGGCTCGATTTCTACTACTTCCGCGAATTCTTGTTCCACCGAGGTCACTGTTTCTGAGGCTTCAGTGGGAGTAGTGGCCATCATCCTAGCGCAAAATATGAACTATAGCTTGCTACTATCATAGGGTGTAGGCTGCTCAAACATGAGAGGGACGCAATAGGCATAGAAACTCTTATAGCACAAACTTATCAAGGACAAACGCGCAAAGTACAAACTATTCAAGCGATATGGAACCTTTGTCTATCTATCCTTCTCCTTTTATAGGCTTTGCGATCTAGCAACAGTTGGATAAACCTCACCTAGAACTTACCATCAAGTAAACGATAAAAAATCTTCTGAAATCACCTCATTAAATTCTGGTTGCCTGCTCCGTTCAAAGATAAATTTTTATTTTTACTCGATTTCACTCTTCCAACAGCTACTTTTTGCACCTCCTGTGTGCCCAGCTCACCCCTGTGCTCCTAGCGGGCATCCTGTGCACCCATTGCTCCCAGCATACTCATTTTGCTTCTAGCATATCTCTATGCTCTGAACATGCTCCTACACCTTCGGTGCACCCCTCTGAGCTTCCAAACTTGTGGTGGCTCCCTGTGCATATCATGGTACCTTCCGTTCTTACTGTACTTGGTGGATGTACCCCACTTCATACGGCTACTCTGGCCATATAGAAATTTTATCCAATATGTTTTGAGCCTGCTACCATTGACATAGCCGGGAAGCATACCACCATGTAGGGTGGCTAACCAAAAATCTCCACCGTCTGTGATTTCTTTAACTACGTAGGGCCCTAGCCACTATTTTTGGAACTTCCCTAGATGTTTTGAAAACTGGCTATCATATAGTAGTACTAATTCACCCTTTACAAAGGTATTTTTTTTAATATGTCGATCATGCCATGCCTTATCCCGAGCCTTCTAAACCTGCTAATGGAAATTAGCAATGAAACGATCTTCCTCCAAAGCTACAAGTTGCACTAACTGCTCCTCCATGATATCAGGCTCTGCCATATTTGTAAAGTCTCTGATGTGCATGCTAGGAACAATGTATTCCATGGGCATAATGGCTTCCTTTCCATAAACTATCCTAAATGGTGTTTTCCGTGTCAGATTCTTACAGGTCGTTCGGTAGGCCCAAAGAAAAGATGGGATGCACATGTCCCAGTCACTACGATCAGCGTTATAGACCTTAGTCACTGCGTGTTCCAAGAATTTATTAAAAGCTTCAACCGCTCCATTTTCTTGGGGATGATACAGAGTGTTTTTCGTATGATGGATTCAAAATTCTTTCGTCAAGGCCTGTATTGTTTCATTAACGAAATGCATACCTATATCGCTCATCAAGATCTTCGAGCATCCAAATTTGGTCGGAATGTACTCAAAGATGAAGTGTGCAACAATATTTGTAGTGTAATCCTTCATCGCTTGTGCTTCGGCCCACCTGGTTACATAATCTGTGGAATTTATAATGTAATGAGTACGTGACTTCCTTCCAGGTGGGTTGATAGGTCCTACAAAATTGATGGCCCATTTGTGAAATTCTTGCAAGGCCATTTGCGATTGAAGAGGCATTTCATCTCTGCGTGATGGCCTTCTTGTTCATTGGCATGTATCACAAGCCTTACAAGAGTCATGAGAGTCACTATGCAAGGTGGGCCACGATAATCTAGCTCTCAAGATATTTTACGCCATTGATTTCCCTACGTAGTGACCTCCAGCTACGCCATCATGGGCTTCTGCCAAGATAACATGCCATTTGTTGTTGCTCATTTGCATATCCTTTACGTTTAATTTTTAATAGTACAAAAAAATAGAAAATTTTCAAAATATATGTTAAAGTATAAAGATTCATATACTTTGGCATAAAAATGTAATATCTGTTGCATTAAAGTTTGAAGTTAATATTTTAAGCTTTGTGGAAGTGGGTCCCAATGCACAAGATTAAAAAATGCGCATCTCATGGAGTGAGATCTGACAATTTATTAAACAGGGAATAAAAGTGTCAACCCATGGGAACTTTCACTGCGCGGGTTAATGAGGAGGGTGCCTCCGCAGTTGACCTTGTTGACTGTGGGGCTGATCCTGATAAATAGACAAGATTCACTGCATGGGCATCAACCCGATGAGCTCACTGTATCTTGACACCTCCCGCAGTGACGTATGTAGCTAGCTGGTGACAAAAGTGTTCCACGTCAGAGTACTTTGAACAGTCTTTTGGCATGTCTCATCAACATTTAATTCTTGAGCTCGTACCACCTATTTAAGAAGGATTCTCAATTTTCGAAGGTTATTTTTGTTAGTTTGTGTTTGAAATTGTGTATGCGTTGTGTCTTCTACCTTGTTGATTATCTGTCACCCCAAGCTAAACTATGGCCAAGCGTCTATCCCTTGTAGGTTGTTCCAGTTACATTCCTTTAATGGACACTGAGAGGGACATCCAGGATATTGTCTGTTCCCTTGAACACCTTTCTTTTTATCAACAGGTTTGCCTAAATGATAAATATTCTCCAATTTACATCGCCATGGTTAAAACTGGTGTTGTCTGCATGTATCCCAAAAACACACTTTTTTCTCGAAGTTTTGTATTGGCTAGTGTCTGTTATGTACCCTAGAAAATGTTATGTAATGAATTGTCATGGGGGAAATTTTCTACAAGTCTCAGCCCAGTTAACTTTTCAACCTTTGTATTAGCCTCAGTTAGAGTCGTATGTCCAATTTATTGATGATTCCTTGATGGCACATTATGATAGCCTTGCAGGTCAAGAGTTTAACCATTTTATCTTTTTTCTGAAGCCAAATACACAACAATTTACACCTGATAATAAATAATTTCCCATGGATTTTTTTGATATAGAAGTCAGAATAGTGCTAAGGTGAATTGCAAATATTTTGGGAAAGGATGATGACAATATAGTGGACAAATCAGTTTTGGGAATGTTTGCCTTGATGATGAAGTAAGGAGTGGTGCTGGATATTCCATCTCTTTGGAAATAAGCTGTCAACTCTCAGCTCATGAGATTATAACTGACGGGTTCATTCAGGTTTTATTCTCTTGTTATTTACCTCTTTTTATATAAAATGTATAAGAATTCATGCATCTGGGGATAAATATAATGGATATGAATAAGAATATGCAGACAATAGTATTCTGGATAGACATAGTGAGGAAAGAACAGAATGAGGGTGGTTTGTTTGATTTTTCCAGACATTTCATGTCTACTGGATATAATATTTTGAATGGAATTACTCCCCCCTTCTTTCTAACAAAAGCTCAAGAGTTCTTGTAGTTGGGTACAAATTGTAAGTTTGGTGATTGGTTTGTTTTTGAAGACTATTACGAAATTAGGCTTTATGGAGCTGGTGAAGAACCTTATAGGGTTCTTGTATTTGTGCCTATGAGATTATTTTCTTTGGATTTTATTAGGAAAATTTTTAACATGGATGAAATAAATTTGTGCCTATGAAGAAATGTCATATGTTTAAGTTTCCAATGATTGCTTGTCCTTTTATTGTAAATTTGAGACAAGAAATTTATGAATCCTCTAAGATGTTAGATGAAATGCACCTACTGTTAGGAGATATGTGGGATTATGACCCTCACAGTGTGATTTCTAATAGAAGAATTGAAAATGGGTATTCAACATTCATTCATGAAAATAGACCTCATATAGAAAAAATAGCAAGTAAAGGTTTTGTAGGTTCAGTAAGCTCAAATGCATAGACTCCAATTATATTAGAGAAGTCAAATATGAGAGGTAAGGAAGTAGTGATTGATTCAGAGGATGAAGAATAGAGGACTAAAAAGAGAACAAATCTTAGTGAGGATTTCATAGATGCTCAACCTGGTTTTTCATTACAATTGGGAGATGAGAAAAATTTCGTTGCTTCACCAAGGAGACATGAGAGCACTCAGGAACAAGTGCCCTTAATTAAACAAATGTTTTCCCAGATTGCAGAAAGAAATCAGAATATGAAGGCAAGCATGGACACACAAGCTGAGTACCAAATAACCCCAGATCAAACAAGACTTCTAACTACAATGGATCTTGAAAAGGATCAATTTAAGATTGCTCTTTCAGATCCCTTTGATATTTCTATTGGTTCATCTAATAATTTCAACACTGTGAATCTAACTGTAGATGTGAAGAAAATTCCAATGCTTGACAAAGTAAATCTACATATGAAAACAGGTCAACTAATTGTAAATGACCTAACCAAAACAAATGCAATGGCACTCAAGGCTTAAAATATGCTTGGAAAAGTGATCAAGCAATTGAATATAGAGAGAGAAAATTCCAGGGCTTTGAAAATCTAGGACGAAGAACTCAAAAAAATTATTGTGAAGATTGGGGTAGATCCCAATGACAGGTTTGTTATACAGAAGCTTCTGCAAAGTGATGAATCAGAAATCTCAGTGCTAAAGAAAAACTTGAAGTTTCCTACAGGAGAACACTCCATGGCAGTAGAGGTCGTAGAGGTTGAAAATGAGAAAGAAAAACTTCTTCAACAACTTTTGCAAAAGGAAGAAGAAATCACCAAACAAAATCAAACTGCATTGTCATTGCAGAATCACATTGAATCTCATACATGTACTCTCTTTTTTTCCATCTGGTAATGAAGATCCATTAGCACAAATATCTCAATTAACCACTGAATTGCAGATGGAAGAGAGAGATCGAAAAAAGTGACAAGTTGATTTGGGAACAACAACAAAGATCATACAAGCCATAGAGGGAGAAGTAAATAAATACAAAATGGACCGCTAGACTGCTAATGTTGAGATTAAAAAACTCAAAGAAAAATTGAAGGGAAATATATCCTTAATACAGGCTAGGGATATCATCTTGGATGATATCATTGTAGAAATGAAAACAATCTGGGGTTTTCTAACAGTTGTTGCAGAAGAAAAAAATTGTATCAAGGATTTTGAAGAACAAGTCATGACAGAGAAGTAAAAGACCATTAATAGGGCCATTTGGGAAAGAAAGTGCATTGATTTCATTGATTACAAAACAGATCAAGAGTTGGAAGAAAATGAAATTAAATACAGGATTTTATACACTGTGGAAATTAATAAGATGATTGTCAAAAATGATTGCAGGAAGTCTACAAAAAACAAGTTGATTGAGCTTAAGGAAGCAGTGAACTAGTTTCATAATTTATTTGATAAAATAGCAAGAGAAGGTTTGCCATCATGCTGGGGTCTTGGAAGTAGTATTTTATCATGGAATTCTTATGAACCCTTCCTGGTGTTGGCAAAAAGTAGGGTAGACAGTACTCATGAAAAGACTCAGGTTCTTAAAGGAGCAACAATGATCAATTTCCTTCAAAGACATTTTCAGTTGTTGTGGTTAGAAAAGACTTTATTTGCAAAGAGGCCGTGATTTAATAGAATTACTGCTTTTAGATTGGCATATCATAAGCTGGTCCATTCACCTAAGAATAATATTGAGATATGGAAGAAATGCAGAGCCTGGATGGCAGATTTACCAAAGGACCCCTCGACTTCAAAGAAGGATAAACCAGCCCAGTCAAGAAATGGAGCAACAACATCATCAATTCACATTCAGCAAATAGATTAGGATTTATATTTTATGTTATTTTCCTCTTTTTAAGAGAATGTAATTGCAATAAGACATTTTAATGACATGTAATAGGAATTTGACGAAGTCCTAAGTAGTTGAAGAAATTAGGATTAGTTCCAATAGTTACAAATTGCTTTCTATTGTATTTAAAGAGAAAAACAAGAAAGGAAAAGGTTCCGAGTTTTTGACCTTCAGATTGCAGTTTTTGTACTCATATTTTGAAATGATTAATGAATTAAAAGAAATATTTTGGCATTTGTTGAGATCAATTTTTCTCCCAGTTTACATTATGTGTTTTCTGTCTTTGAATAAAATGAAGTAATGATGTTGCACATATTTTTTTACTTCTGTGAATACGAGTTAAAATCCTTAATAGGTGTTCCTTCATTTTAACTATTCCTTGTCTTATAATTCTTATGAAGTTTGATGCGATATATTATGTACATCAGCATATCAATTTAGGCTTCTTTCCTTCATGTTCTTATGATCATTCCATTCTATATCAACAAATAATAGCATTGTGGGACTTTCGTTGTATTTGATCTTTGAGGGTTTAATGATAATCATATGAAGGTGATTAAACAGAGACCAATATTTATGTGACACATTTATATAAATGTATTAACCATTGATTCCTTAACACAACCAAGGGATTGTATCTTAAGGCACAACACCATTCATGCTCCAAAATGTACCTTCATAGCACTTCATCAAATCCTATCTTATATAGATGATCTACAACGATGGTAAAATCTGTAGTGCGAGTTACCAACTCTTTCTTCTGTTGTATCGAATACTCTTCATGTGCCATGCCTCTAGTCAAGAATTGAATGATGTCGGCATAATCTGTGCATCCACTACCTTAATAGTAAACAATTGCACATTAGGAAATCTGTCCTCCAAGTTGGTTGGCTCTTCCCCACTCTCAATTTGAGACAAGAAATCCGACCCAACATTCAACTTTCAGAGCTTGACAATGATCTCAAAGTCATATTCCCAGAACAACAGTATCCATCGACATATTCCCCCCCAACATAGGCTTATTCACAAGGTACTTCAAAGCCAAATGATCTGTAAACATTTTGAAGTGTCCTCCTAATAGATAGTTTTGATACTTTTGTAATGCATAGACCATAGCCAAGCCCTCTCGTTCTATGGTAGACTAGTTGCGCTCTGCACTAGAGAGTTTCCTACTAGAAAATGCAACCAGGTGATCAATGTCGCCATCTCCAAGCTACGTAGGGATTGCTCCTCGGGCGATTCCTGATGCATCTACATGAACATGGAATTCCTTTTCCTAGTCATGAAATATGAGAATAGGCGGAGAGACCATCTTATCTTTGAGTAGCTCAAATATTTTCTAACATTTGTCATCCAAAAAAAACAAAACATCCTTCTTAAGCATTTTTTCCATTAGCGCTGTGATCAATGCATATCCTTGAATAAATTTCCTGTAGTAGCATGTATGTCCAAGGATTGAACACAATTGTTTCTTAGTTGTAGGTACTACCATATTTATGATAACTGTGACATTCGCAAGGTCAACCATCAACCCCTGTCAGAAAACTATTTTTCCAAGCAAGATTCCAAAGGGTATGCAGAATATGTACTTCTTGATATTAAGGGAAATCTGGTGTTTTCTGCAGGAATCCAACATCATGCATAGGTTTGAAATGTGCTTCTTCACTAAGCCAAAGACTGTCCAATCATCAAAATAAACCTCCAAATATTTTTGTATGAACTCCTTGAACACTGCGACTACTACATGTGAAAATATGTAGGGGCATTCTTGAGTCTAAATGGCATGACTGTATACTGGAAGGATCCCCATTCAGTGGTGAACATAGTCTAGATATGTTCTTCAGGTCTGATTCTGATCTGATGGTACACTGAGAACCCATCAGTCAATGAGTACACCTCCTACCCTCCTACGCTATCAAGGATTTCATCTTAGAACGGTGTGGGAAAAGGATCATGCATGCATGCATCATTCAATTTGGACAAGTCTACACAGATTCGTATTCCCCCCTTCATCTTTTTCTCTTGAACCACCATCGGAATTACCTAGTCTAATTGTTCAACTGGTTCGATAAGACCTGCGGTAGGCATTTTTTCGATTTCTTCCTTAACCTTTTGCTTATACTGAGGATTCAATCGATAAGGGTGCTTCTTCACAGGATGCACATTTGGTTTTAATGTGATGCGCATGACCCCTAGGTCCCTGTGATCCCCTTAAGCTCTGAAAACTTCATTGGGAATAAGTCCTGAGATTTAGTGAGCAGTTCTGAAACTTTTCCTACTATATCATCATCCCAATAATCCCCAATTTTAGCAAACTTAGGCTACTCTTTTGTACTGATGTTTAATTCTCGCAAATTCAAGGGCTTCGTAACGTCAATATTTTGTAGTGGTGATCTAGCAACTGCATGCTCCCGTTCTGATTTCGGGATGGAGACATTGTGTGGATATTCAGTGCATTCTTCTATTGCTATATTGCGGAAGTTGACAATATCCTGCATCTGCATTTCCCATGTTGGTAACCCAAATGGTGCGTAAGGGTGTGATTCATTAAATATGAATGTATCTATATCCTGCAGAGCGTCATCAAGTGCCTCCATTCCCCCTGTTAACACAAATCTCCCTATAAATTCTTCCTTTAATGTTTCCCAGGGCAGGTGTGCTAATGTAGCTATGCGTATAAGCACCGTTCGGTAGGAATTCATCCCAAGGCATGAATAAATAGGTGAAACCATTCCTCTGTAGTTTGGTCACACCATTTTTCCATCCAAGTGAAAAAATGCTCACGTGGGTCTGCTTGGCCAAGGAATTTCTTTACACGAAAGTGGGCGGAGGTTCAAATCACAAGATCATCATATCCTGAGACTCTTCCAAATCCTATAACGCCCCCTTATGCGTGTCCCACCACCTTGCAGGTGTTGCGCACATGGCTAGATTAAGGGCCCATAACCTTTGCTCTCTCAGAACCTCAGCCTCAAATGTTCACAAAAACTCCTTAATACTACTAGAACCATCAAAGAAGGGTAGTTCTCTTACATCTGAGGAGATACATCAGAAGTCCTTTGTGATCCTAAGGCAGCGCAACATAGATACATCATGTAACCAGTTCTTCCAGTGTTCCATCTCCCCGTCAGAGTCAGAAAAACACTCGTTTTCCTTTTCCTAGAAAAGTACACCATCCACTGTGGGATTGATCCAATATTCATCCCACACAGTTAACCTATAGATGTGGTCTACATCCTCTTCTTTGCGCACTTGCTCCATATACCATTCTCCTTCTGCCGGGTCTAATGGTACTATCACCTGCGTACCTTCATTTTCAAACACCATGCTTCTCTTCTTCAAATTGATAATACCTTCCATATCTATGGCACAGTCCAATCCTAGGAGCGTAGGATAGGGATCCACATATTCTACAATATGAATGACCTCAAAATCAACTCGGAACTTAACTCCTATGATATCTACCATGATGTTTGACAACCTTCCCAAAGGTATGACATTCTGTTGATTGGCCATGTGCAACTAGATAGTGAACCATTCCAACTTAGGTTCTCCCATTTTCTACCAAGTTTACTTGGGCAGTACGTTCACATCTTATCCTAGGTCCAAAATAACCTCATCCATGTCATAATCACCAATTTGTGCTGTTAGCCACATTTCCCTACAAGTGTGTTTCTTATGTTCGTACAGTTTGTGCACATCCTTAAATTCCACAGGTGGATTATTTCTTTCTGTGCAACTATCTATTAGTGCTTAGAGGTTTTCTATGGCCCGTTGGTTGCACATTAGCTTCATACACAACTACAAAAATGGTTTGACCTCGTCCTCTACTTTGAGGTCTGTAGGGGCTTGAAAAGTAGATGCCTCAACCTTAGAAAAGTCTTGTTGGGATGCGACAAAGGTTTCCTTTTCCTTCTATAGGTCCAACCCTTCTTGTTTGATGGTTTATTTCCAGATAAGAGGCTCAACCAAATATTTTTCTTCAGCTTCCCTAGTGGTCATGCCATTGCAAGTTATGACATTAATGCTTGGTCCTTTGTCTCAAGGTTTTGCCTTAACCCTTTGTACATTTTGCGTAGGTGTCTCCTGCTTTTCCTACATTTTAGCTATCAAAATTGGGCAGTCTTCAATCACATGGTCCAGATGTCTACAATATCTTCATGATTGTATTTTAGGGTTCAGGCAGTGCCTTGCAAAGTTTCCTACCTCTCCGCAGTTATAGCATATCATTTTTCCTCTTCCCCTACCTACGCTTCCACCTCGGCCCCCTCCCTCACCCCTAGGTGGGGAGCCACATATGCCTGAGGGTGAATTTGGTGAAGAAGGGTCTGATTGTACCCTATATAGGTTTCCTCGATCTATCATCATATCACAAGTTTGATAGTTTTTCTCGTCATGTCCTACTGGTTGGAAAAACCTGCACCGTTGTTGCTTCAGTTCTGAGACATATGCACCTAAACAGGGGCAATGGTTAGTATCATGTAAGCTAGCTATGCGACAATCATCGCACAACAATGGAGGTCCACTTGGTCCTGGGCACAATGGACTGGGTCTCCCCACTTGTAGTTAGTCTACCAGTAGTGAGCACTAATCCTTGGTATGCCCAGATACCTTACATAATATGCACCATACATCTGGGCTAGCTTCTTTCCCTCAGTCGTTTCGTAGGTTCTGGATTTCCATTTGCATCAACCCCAGCTACTCTTGGATTTTTTGTACTCCCAACTGGGTATCATCTCTCAGCATAGCTGTCAACTTCATAGTGATCTCCAAATATTTTTCCTGTGATTCAATGGCTTGTTGAAACATAGGTGCGCATAGTTGAGGTAGTAACATAGCAATGAACCATTCATTCTGTTGTATGTCATCATACAAAAATTCCCCTTCTATGATTACCTTCTTCAGTCGCTGGTCAGCTTCCCATATAGACTCAAAGGGTCCTTACTTGAAATATTTTAGATCATTCACTATCTGAGAGTAGGATTTATACTTCTGAAACTGTTGTTTTAGGGCCTTCTTAACTTCTTGAATGCTCGCATTCGCATGCTGAGCCACGTATCCCATATACCATTACAAGGATCTTCCTTCAAATGAAAGGGACAACTATGCCATTTTCACAGCATCATTGGCCAAACCAAAACCGATCCATGTCTTAGAAACCCTTGAAGAATCTTCGTTCTGCCTCAAAATAGGACACAAATTGATCGATCACAAATTTCGTCAGAAATCCTCCTAGCACGATATCCACCTAGTGATATACCATATGAGTGATGGTATTATCAGTCCTTTCTAACTGCTAGATCAACTCTAGAGTCCACTGCATGACCCATTTGTCCTTCCAACATGTCTGGAAATCTACAATCCTTGTGAGCCACTCATGAAGCTCGGTTGCGAATGTCACAAAGAAAATTTGGTAGACCTCTATGAAGATGTACTTATTTTTCCACTTCTCTGTCAGCTTCGTGCTGCGATTGTCTTTCACCACAAATTCCTGAACCTGTTTTTCAAACCACTCTTTGATTTATTTCTCCTCAGGTCTCCAATGTTATCTTGGCATTACCCGCTCCCTCTCTCAAAATGCTCCTGGTCTTCACAACAAAACCATTTTTTGGCTCAAGGGGTCCTGACCCAGGTTCGAAGGTTAAGGTTTGCCAACAAACCCCTATACTACTGGCCCTTTCGGTAGTGAACTTCTTTCATAGGCCAAAGTCTCACCCAAAGCAGTATGGGAAGGTGTTGGAACTAGGTTTCCACACCCAGAGAAAGAGAGTAGGTAAGTCAAGTAGATCCACATCTGCAACCTATCAGGTTCACACCAGACATATCTATTTGCAGGGTTTTTAACAGTATAATCATGATATATAGAGCTACTATCATGCAGGGATATTGTTAATAACTCTACATCCACATGTGTATCAGCACCCATTATCATAACGCATCATCAACAGATCACAATTATACCATAGCATAGAAAGATTCACAGCATAAACATATAACACAATATTATTTGTAACAGATCCCAAAAGTTCGCATCAACAGTAATACATCAAATTAGATAACACAAAAATACTTTAACTAAATCCACATATATTAGCATCCAAAACCCACAACAATCTGACACAGCTAATGCGCATAGCCAAAAGGGTATACACACAGCAGCACTGAGGATATTGGCACACACAGCAAGCATGAATTTTTACCCAAATGACCCTACAACAGATCTAACAATTCACACTTAGCATCAGACTTATTTCTTTCCTACTTTAAGACTCAAAATGTTCATCTATTTATATCGACGTAGCCTACGCTTCCAATGGTCCACAAACCATGGTTTATGGACTCTTGGTCTACCCTTGACACATTACAGTGCATTTAGGGCTTTTACCCACCCCAAAACCCCCGCGTTATGGTAATTAAGACAAAAAAAAAATACAAAATTGTACAAAATTCGCAGCTTTTAGGGGACCCTATTCCAACACCATTCTTGCCACTGCGAAGATAAAAAAGGAGGAAGTGGAATATCTAGAGGAGGAGGAGCATCTCTTCCACTCGTAGATGTCGGTAAAGGGTTCCCAACTACAGTTCATTATAAAAAATGGGAGCCAAAATAACCTCATTTTAGTAGACACTGTGAAGTAGTTGGGCTTTTCGACCATAGCAGATCCTGAACCATACACCATCGGGTGGCTTCACCATGGATGGGATCTCAGCATTAGCCAATAGTGCCACCTTCCCTATAGAATCAAGCACTTCACGAATGAGGTAATATGTGACATTTATCCTCTTGATGTTTCTGATGTATTATTAGGAAAACCATACTTGTGGAAGTGACATGCTGCGTATGAGTCCCAACCTCACCTTGTTATTGTTACTTTGGTAAATAAGCTGTACGGGATACTACAGGTACCACCACCTGCCGCTATCTCTTTGGTTACTACAAAACAATGTAGTAAGCTCATTTACCAAACTAGGAATTTTTTTTCCTAATGATCCACCCCCAGGCATGAAGAAGACTGTGGCCACAACCTCCAGACAGGGCTCCTCTACACGACAACGAAAAATGGACAAGGTTGTGGAGGAGTACGGGGACATATTCACCTCACCCACAGGGGTTCCTCTACACTATCAGATCAAGCACACCATTGATCTGACCCCATGTGCACTGCTACACAATGGACCGATCTATCTGCACTCTATTTTGGAGAACGATGGAATTAAGAGGTAGATTTATGAGCTACTGTAGCAAGGTCACATCTGTCCAATTTCATCACCCTATGGGAGCCCGATCGTGTTGTTATAGAAGAAGGATGGGACTTGGAGACTTTGTATTGACTGTCAGGCGCTGAACAAGATCACTGTCTAGAATAGGTACCCAATGCCAGGGATTGATGACCTCCTGGACCAACTCAAAGGGGTAAAATATTTCAGCAAGATTGACATAAATTTTGGGCATCACTAGGTACCAATCGAACCCTCTGATGTGCGGAACACAACCTTCAAAGCTAAGGAGGGAGTTTTTGAATGGCTGATCATGCCTTTCGGGTTGAAAAATGCTCCCAAAATCTTCATGAAGTTGATGGATGACATCTTGCGGCCATTCACCAACTCATTTGTAGTGGTGTACTTGGATGACATTCTGATCTTAAGCTAGGCTTGGGAAGAGCACCTCCACCACATCCGACAAGTCCTCCAAACACTGTGGCAACACAAGTTGTGGGCCAATTTGGAGAAGTGCACTTTTGGCATGACCCAAGCTCAATATCTTGGATACATTATTGATGAAAGGCGGATGCATGTGGATCTTAAAAAGATCTAAGTCATTTAGGATTGGCCAGCCCCAACCCCTCTAACAAATCTTCGTAGATTTCTGGGTCTTGCTAATTTCTACCGTCAGTTTGTGTTGGTATTCTCTCATACCACTTGGCCCTTGAGTTAAGTCACCAAGGGAGGAGTGAAAGATAATTTATTTTGGTCGGAATCTCAAAAGAAGGTGTTCGTAGAATTGAAACATTGCCTATGTTCTTCCCCAGTACTCACATTACTAGACT
This sequence comes from Pinus albicaulis, assembly GCA_034641835.2. NCBI lineage: Eukaryota > Viridiplantae > Streptophyta > Pinopsida > Pinales > Pinaceae > Pinus > Pinus albicaulis. The sequence goes on from JAXQQM020058050.1 coordinate 95,695, forward strand.
TTCAACAACCATTTGAGATCGAGACAGATGTCTCTGACTATGATATTGGGGCAGTTCTTACTCAACAGGGGCATCTAGTGGCATATTACAGTGAGACATTGTCTGACACAGTTTTCAAGTATCCCAATTATGACAATCAAATGTATTCCATTGTGCAGGCTTGTCGACAATGGAAGCATTACATTCTCGGGAAGGAAATAATCATCCACACAGACCACCGACCCCTGCTGATCAAAAATGGATTCAGTTTTTCTTACAGATCAAAGTCTTCAAATGTAGACGAAATAGAACCAATTTGAACTACTTGCCGACAAGATTCCAAGGGTGTGAACAATGCATAAAACCGAGTTCGTATGAAAAAGTTCTCGTTAGTCAAATTTTATGGAAAACTATGAAAAAATGGAAAAAAGTCAATGGTCAATGTCAACAATCAAAAGTCATATGACGTTAGCTGGACACGTGTCATCCTGGGAACACGGCACCTATCTAGGATGGCATCAAGAGGATTAGTGACGTGTCAGAATGTGATTGGTTGGAATGGGACAATCTGGGGCTGACACGTGGCAGCTTGAATTTTTCCCAATTTGGCCTTATTTCCAATTTTTTTTTGGTTAGGGAGGATAGAACCCCTGACCTCTGAGATTGCTAAGTTTTCACAAGAGAGTGCCACTGGAAAGCCACCATAGCAATTGAGATTTTAATATTGAGATATTTTTTTAAATGTAATCGGAATTGCACCAGTAAAGAGCCAGAACGTCGGGGTCAACCCCACGACTACCAGAGTCATTAATGGTTGAAGCCCACATTTTTATTTGTAACCAGCGCATATATCTATTGTCATCGCACATATATCATTGCATATAACATATGTTTTAACATTATACAAGCCGCCACATATATATGTAATATATATTTTTATCACATATATCAAACTAACGAATATATCAATGTAACGAAATTGCCGCATATAATATAAATGCACGCTATGTATAGTTTGGTAATAGATAGGATATGGATACAAACCTTATCGTAAGGTCTAATACCATGTGGAGGTTCAACAGAAGGTCGGGTGGTGGTTTTGACCCGCCAACCTCCAAAACGATATATACAACGTTTTAACACATGAGCGCTAAACCAATCACGCTACGTAGTGGTGCTTGCAATACAAGCCACCGAAACCTATTTTATGTAGTTGCAAAAGCCGAACCAGTGAAACCACCAACGTAAAGTCTGAGGTCATATTGTAGCAGAGAAAGTGGTTTTTTATGCAAGGAAAGTGGTTTTGTGCAGGGCGGAAGTGGTTTTGGATTCTCCAGGGGGTCTAGAGGTCATAGTGGCGAAATATAGGCAAGTTTATACTCATTTTGAATAAAGTTTCGAGATGTTTGCAACGGTGAGGTCTATTTTCTCATTTGAGTCTCTGTTCTTCAGCTCATAATAGTAAAATCATTTTGAAGAAAAAATAAAGAAGTCAGCACTGGAAGCTAAGGACCTGGAGACATATCTAGGAAGTTTGGTGAGCTCCGTTATTAAATTATTTCTATGTTAATGTGTTTTCATTTGCTTAAGTTTTTTATGTTATTTAGAATATTTTCAATCTATTGCAATAAGTAACATAAGTTTCTCACATATACGTCAATAATACCTTTTTCATAAATATAGATCACCTGCAGTTCATACAGACACAAGGGAAGTTGCAGAATGATCGCCATTAGAAGTGGTCCACATATCTGCAACAATTTCATTTGAACATCAATTACAAGAAGGGTAGCACCAATAATGTTGCAGAGTGCCTCAACCAACCACTTATCATGGCGCTAACCACCGTTATCAACTCTTGTGGGCCCAAGACTTCTAATTGGCCGCTTCTCTACAAGAACGACCCAGAATTCGGCCACACGTACAAGGCACTCTTGGGGGGTACAAAAGTTCCAAATTTTAACCTCCAAGATGCACTGTTATGTCACCTGGGACACCTTTTTGCTCCTTCAAGTGAGCATGCCAAGATGATATGGCATGCACACTACAGTCGAGTCTCTTAGCATTTCAGGGTTGAGAAAATAGTGGTAGTACAGCAAAAGTATTTATATTGGTTGAACCTTCGACAGATGTCAGGAAGTACATAAGATCTTGCACTGGTTGCGCCATTTCCAAACTGACCATCAAGAAGAAAGGCCTCTATACTCTATTACCTACCCCTAGTCGACCTTGGGAATCCATCTCCATGGCTTACATATTAGGCCTTGCTTTTACTAAGCATGGAAACAACTATATTTTGATGGTCATCGACATATTCTCGAAGATGGCTATTATGGTTGTTAGCAAGAAGAATATCATAACAAAAGCCACTACTGAACTATTTCTTGAACAAGTGTGGGTTCAATTTGGGATCCCATAGTCTATCATATCAGATCGAGATAGCAGGTTCCTTAGCACATTTTTCTCTAGCCCCTGGTCAATTCTAGACACCAAGCTCACCAAGTCCACAACTTTCCATCCCCAAACTGATGACCAGACAGAGGTCGTCAACATGATGATTGTACACATTTTGTGCATGTACAATTCAAAGCATCCATGCAGATGGGATGAGAGCCTCCCCTATGTACAACATATTTATAATCAGGCTCTCCACTACTCAAGTGGCCACATCCCCTTTTAGGTGGGCTTAGGATTCCGGCTTCTATTTCCTATTGATGTAGACATGCCATTTGCGGCTATTTAGGCTGATTCGACTCATGTAAAGTCTGAAGCTTGCAAAGTGAACATATTCAACAAGAAAATTTAGCACATCAACCAATAGGTTCGTGACATATTGGAAAAAGACAATACTAAGTACAATAAATGACATGAAAAACATCGAGTGTCACACAACTTCCAGGTGGACGACAAAGTGTGGCTAAATTCTCAGAATGAGCGCCTCACTAGACCCCACCGCAAGCTTCATCCACTCCAATATGGGTCGTACACCATCACCAAGGTTGCAGGGAACAATGCCTTCGAGCACAGTATTCCACCACTCCTTGGTCTGCACCCAATATTCAATGTCGACCACCTTTGTCCCTACTTCCCACCTCTACTAGACACCTCTGACATAGCAAAACAACTCACACCAATAGAGTTAAGCCCAAACTGCATGGAACATGCCACCACAGATTGTGTCATGGACATGCAAATCAAGAACACTCACCAGCATAATATCCAACTGTATCAGATTTTTGAAGCTGGCCAACTCCTGCACCAAGGCAAGTGGTTCACTAGGGACCAAGTTCAGCAAAAATTTCCTCATCTCATGGAGGAACCAAACGCAATGGGGACCATTTCTTCCTAGGGGGGAGGAATGATCTAGGTGGATATTAGTGGACACCCGCCTATTCTATCTAGGGCCCCACCATTGTCTGTTTCATTTTTTCAGTTTCGGCACAACTCACTATTTTTAGCATTATCTTGGGTCGTAAACGTCTAGAGCCGTTTTGAGGCCCTAAATGACATTTTTTGGGCATCGCACCTCCAGAGAATATGATTCCTTTCCAAAATCAATATTTTCAACTAGAAGTTGTATTCCTTAGATAGATATTTCTAACAATGTATCATGTGCATCAAATGGAGATAGTATGCCAAATTTACGACCTTGAGAAGTTGAAACACCAATTTACCCAAATGAGGCCCATAGTTTTGGTGCTTCATCTCCTAGAGTTAGTTTTTTAGATGTTTAGGGTTTTCCATTATTTCTCTATAATAAATAGGCCCTCCAACCTCATTGGAACATAGTTTAGAGGCATGTATCCAACACATCTCTTCTCAGAGATAAGCTACCACCACCCTAGCTAGTTTATTTCCATTATGTCTATAAGTAAATTTCAATTATTTGATATTAATGAAATGAAGTGTTATTTCCACTGCATCTTTGTATTTATGGTTATATGTGTATTACATTGCATTACCGCATAAATCTGGATCATTGATTTTGTTTTATAGCTACAGATGTATTCAACAGTGCTAAGTCCATTTGTGCCCTATTTACCAGTTTAGAGCTTGTGCATTGGAACTTTTTTTAGCGTTGTTGTTGGCTAGTATTTACCGTATTGCAACTTTTGTGAGGATTTATTTTTTATTGGGCAAGGGGTTAGGGAAGTGAAAATCTATAGTTTCATCTGAGTATACCTTTTGTCCAAGTTTTTTTATTGCTGGTTGAGAAGACTATAAAATTAGTGGAGCCTTGGTTAAAAATCACAAATATTGTGTTTCTGTACATTATCGCCGTGTTGAAGAAGAGGTGAGTTATGTATTGAAATGTAAGGGGGCAGTATTAGTAAGTAGATCTCCACACAATTCTCCACCCTTGAGGAAGGGTTCTCCACCTTTTGGATGTTCACTTCACTGTTTATGAAGCATAGAAACAACTTTATGTTACAAACTCTTTCTTTGGGAAAGTCTAGAAAGATTCACATCATCCCATGGAGATGAATAGTATAGAATTTTTGTATTCTTGTATTTAAGATTGTTGGATGCATAATCTAAGTCAATTATTCATCTCTAGAATTTAAGACTGCATATTCCTTATTCGGGAGGCTCATGCTTCTTTATATGGTGGCCATTTCATAACACTTAAGATGTTAGACCATTTTTAAATAAATTTCTTTTGTTTCCCTGTCATAATACGAGACTAAGATTTTTTTTTGATGTAATAATAATATCTACTGCATATTATGCTATGCTATTTTTAGTGCCATTTTTTTTTATGCTATGAATCTCATTTTATACATTTACTGCATTTTATATCTGCTATAATTTAATATCATTCATAGATATATGGTCTAATAATTACTGTGGTTAGAAGAGTTTACAAATTGATACAAAGTGTCACATTTTTTCTTTAATCGTAGTCTTTTATGTACTAGCTTGACTAGTATACATCTTACTTGGGGTTGATACATTGCTGGTCTGATTGATTATATAACATATCAAATGCCATAGATTTTTTCAAAGATCCCTACATTTAAAATGCTACCTCACAACACAAATATGCACTGCTTCTATAACTGCATAGAGGTACTAGTTACAAGCACAAAGAGGAACGATTTGTTGTAAGAGTTACAAAATATATTTCTGAAGTGAATTCCAATACAAACCTTTCTTTAAAAGTATAACTACATGCTGGAAATACATATCCTATATGGATGTTGACACAATTTATGATTGTTCAGCTTGATCTTTCATTGACATAAATATTGGGTTGCTATTATTGTTTGTGCTAAGTAAAATTCATTGTCTATATGTGCAAAGTTTTATAATATACATGTGAATTGATCCATTGTATTGTGGTCATAAATGATAAGAAGGACTGATCCAAACTACACTGTATGCTGATATACAAACTAAGGTTGACTAATTGGTATGAAAATAATTAGGCCTAATACTATTGTAAGTAATCTATTTTCTTTTAAGAAAATTGAGAACGAGGTCATTAAGCTATTGTTATAACTTGCCTTTTCAAATTTCGCATAACTGTGTAAAGAGGCTGATCTGAAAAAATATATACATTTCCTTGGATTCTGAGTTTGAACACTGGTAACACATACATATTGAAGAGACAAATTAATAACCTCACACTAATGATCATATGTTTCCTTATAACTATTTTTTTTAGGGTTGATTCTCATTATCATATATGCTGAGTCTATCTTACTAGTACATGGCTATAATAAGTAGGGCTTATACCACTGGTTATGAGAATAACTATGTATGGATATGCTTAGTGAATTTCCTCTAACTTACACGAAGGATGATTTAATCTTCATGGTGTTGTTATATTTCTCTAAAATGGTAATTATGTATGGATATGCTTAGTGAATTTCCTCTAACTTACATGAAGGATGATTGAATCTTCATGGTGTTGTTCTATTTCTCTAAAATGGAAATATTTATCCCCTGCATCAATGTGAACTAATAACAATAGGTATCTCAGTTTATTTTCTCCCACATTATGTCTTGTTTCATCCTCCCCCTCAACATTATGTCCGATATACCCTTACTTCCACAATCAAGTAAACTAAGTAATACACCATTATAAAGGTAGGCCCACTCCTTCTTGGTTGTGAATTCATCTCAGTGAAGCCTGTTCTTAGATTTTTTATAATTGCAAGGACATTGAATATTTTAATTCCACAAATACATTCATGTTGGTGAGACATGTGTGATAGAAATCTCTCATACATGACCCATACCTTCTTCAAAAATCACTTTCCCTTATATTTTTGAATTGACACACCTAACTCCTATGTTTATTTTTACATAGTAATTGAACACTTAGTACAATTTATCATTACCATAAATCACAAACTAAAATTTATGTGCACATATAATCAGGGAATTAGTTCTGTTAATGGGAAATGATTTTCTAACTTTTCTAATTAATGATCTTAACCCTATATAAATAATGAAAGAATAAGGTTTTGGAAATATAAAAAAGTGATGAGACCCAAAAGTCATATTTTCATCCCTTTAAACCTAAATGCTAGATTTATGCACATTCAGTTGCTAATTAATGAATAAACTCCTTGATTATTATTCTTATTGGATACTAAATGTTTTCATGACATGGTATGAGTTTATTAAGTACATATCTAATGCTAATATGATATGCATTTGAAACTAAGTTTGTATGTGCATTACTTGTCTACTTAGAATTGTGTGCATTAATTGTTTTCCATGGAATCATTTTAAGGTTCATGTGATGAAAATATGATGACATTTGATATCAAAAATAAAATAACAATATAAGAATATATATGTAATTAAAAATTCATTCATCACCATCATATCCATACAAAAAAAGGGGCGAGTTAAGATCATCTAGGAGTAAACATCATGGACACATTAAATCACCATAACTTAATTATCTAGCAAAGCACCCTTATCCAGTAGATCATAATATATTGTTCGTACAAACACACTTCTAACCATCCACATGTCCATTTATTTGAAAGAAATCCGAAATATAGTCTTAAACTATATAATTTCTAATACATTGTATCAATTATATGTTCTAACCCTAGAATCAAAGTACATTGTTAATCTTGAACAATGTGTTCCACTCATATGACATGTGCTAGTGGAAAATTTTCTACTTGGAATCATGATCATCTATCGATAACCTCCATTGTCACTATTTTTTTCTACTCTTCACTTCATTCAACTGCAACCGAGTTGCTATGACCAACTGACCATATTGGGCATAAATAACCTCTAGCTGGTAATCTTGAAAAATAATATGATCTTTACATTTCTTTACTTCTTCAAAGAAATGTCCCATTAACACCATTGAACCAATTGGGTATGTATAATTTGGTGGATCATTATACTCTTATAGCAAAGTGGATTTATACATAGTGCATTGCAATAAATAATAATGCACTTTTTCTTGATTATTTTTTGTGAAATGACAAAAAAGACATCACCCTCTCTAACCATATTAGAAACATGATCATAATCATTGTCAATCAAAACCACTTCATTGTCCATTTTCTTGTCAGTCATGTTTCCAAATGGGGGTAATGGTTTCAATTCTTCATGTTTCCATGGTTTAACAAATTTCTTAACTTGGTTTTCATAGTCATTGATGGACTCTGTCTAATCAATACATGCTGAAAAAAGAAAGAACACTTTCATTTCTCAATGCAATGTATATTTGTCATGTTCTTACTCCTAATGGAGTTAAAACTTCTTGGTTGAGGGATTTCAAGGAAACTAAATGGCAAGGATCTATCAACATCGCCCACTACAATATTCCAAAAGTACCTGCTTGAGGAACACACACACATGTAAGAGTCAAATTTTGAGCAATATTTAATATTTTTTTAATAACGAAATACATACACATGTATACACATATATCTATAGACATGTATAATATATTTTTATTTAAATTTGTACACTTACCTATGCACATCAACCATCCTTGGGTTTGATACATGACTTAAACTGTCTTTGCATCAATTAACATCATCTAAAGAATTTGCAAGTCAGGAAGCTGAGTGATTCAATTGATTCCTCCTAAGTGCACATTTTACGCATGCCCCAGCACCACCATGCTCTCCTTTTCCATTCCCTATCTCAAAGAAATTCCATGTATGTTGAATTTTGGTTCTCTTATGAAGACAAGGAAACCAAAAGAACAATCTTGTCGATTTAAATTGACTAGCACAACCTTCTGACCATACCCAATTTTCTTTAATAGTGAAACCTAGTTTCAACAATTCATTATAAATAACATTAAAAAAAATTTGAACGAAACATGTATCATGTGTTTGATCATCACTGATGTAGAAATGGTACTCCTTAATCACCTCACAATTATTTTCATCTCTATTAAAACCATCAATATCAAGCATTGCATGTCTTTACAAAATATGCACAAATATAGATACTTGGTATGAATGATAATACTCACTTTGTATCTCCTTTTGTGGACTAAATGTGTAATTATCAGTGAAATAAACCATTGATAATATTGTTCCTTTTGGGAACACATCACGTGATTCCTTGAACTGTAAATACTACCATCGTGCTATATGATAGTGCTTAATATATTTATATATTTTCACCCTGAACTTCTCCATAAAAAATGTCGGTGAAATTTCATTGTCAAGTAAAGTGATCTTTTTGACATTGTGCTTAAATATGCAACAGGAGTGTAAGTAACATTTTCATATCGCTTCCAATTCAAACTGAGATTTGATAGTTTGGGATCATTAGGATCAATGAGAAATCCAAGATCATTAGTG